>PVJA010006523.1:0-23272 GCA_004027025.1 Myocastor coypus
GCTAAACTTACAAGAACACGAAGTACAATCAGACCAAATGCTAAGTGAAAGAACAAACCAAACCAAGTTGATGGCTATTTCGCGAGGCTCTTGTCATGAGGTCACCTGAAGCAGAGGACCGTGTGTTTTGATTCTGAAGGCTAACAGTTGTGGCAAGGACGGTAAGCAAAGTCACTCCTTACCTGCATGAGCGGGTCTAACAGAAGATGCAGCCTCAGCATAGGCTCTAAAAAGTTATTACATCTTCCTGAGGAACGGCTTGGATAAAGTTGGTTTTCTTCTTAGTTTTGTAATTGAGTAGAAAAAAAAAAAAAAAATACCTTCGTCGGAAATTTCCAAGTGATGCATGCAAATTGGCTTAGCTTTGAGCATATACTAAGGATGGTCTACAGAACTTGAAATAAAAGATTTACTTCAAACTAAGATGGTGAATGAGGCTCACAAACTCAAACTCCATCTAACAGAATCTATTTTCCTCCTACAACTCCAAAGACTTTTACACAGAAACTTTAGGAATTGTCATTTCACAGTCAAACATGAAAGCAAACGAAGTAGCATGAGTGAAAGGCAGGTGATAAGTTCACACAGGCAAGTTATTCTCCAAAAGAAGTCTTAATACTGTAAATATCAAACTAAACAGCAAAAGCAATAGACACATGAAAATTGATGACAAAAATTAAAATGGCTAACTGCTTTAAAATGTGTAAATAAAACTTGTACAAATAAAATTTATATGTTACAATCTTTAAAATCAGTACATTTAGAAGAATATAGATGTAGCTGGAAAACACTGAATTGGAATAGAGATCATAAAATAAGATGAATAATACATGGAGAGCAAGATTCAAACTGTAAAGGAAAATTTAGAAAACATGAAGAGCTGATTATATATGAAATTTGAGGGGTTTTTTTATCTTCCAGTTCCAGGGATGAAACTCAGGATGTTGCACCAGCGAGGTAGGTGCTTAAGCCTCTGACCTATAGCCTTGACCCCAAATTTGACCTTGAAAATTAAAGGAAAAAGAAAGGGAGGCAAACAAAATATTTGAAGAGGCAATTTGCTCTAGAATGACGGACAGCAGGAAGGAAGAACAGGGTGTGAAGCCTCCTGGGGGGGTGGGGGTAAGAACATGCATGCTTCAAATGTCTTGCTGGGGAATTTGCCTTCCCTAAGTTACCTATTCACCCCTTTTCAAAAGTGTTTTGGTATGTAAGTCCGTTTGTTTCATTTATGCTACTAGTTTCTGTTATTCACCGAAATAGCAAAAAAGTTCCCAAACATGGGGAAACAAACTGACATCCAGTAACTGAAACATATAGAACTCCAAATAGCATCAACCCAACTAAAACCTCACCAAGACATAATAATCAAGTCCCAGAAATTCAGCACAGGATCAGTATATTAGCAGCTGCTAGAGAAAAGAAACATATCACATTAAAAGGAAAACCCGTTAGAATAATGGCAGATTTCTCCTCACAGACCACAAAGTCAAGAAGAGCATGGAGCAAAGTACTGCAGTCTTGCAAGAAAACAAGTTCCAACCCAGACTGATATACCCTGCAAAACTCTTTGAAATTCAACGGAGAAGTGCAATACTTCCATGACAAAGAACAGCCTAAGAATTTCATGATGGCAAAGCCAACCCTACACAGTTCACTAAAAGATATTCTAGAGAGGGATAAAAGTGACCACAACTCCATGAAGGAGAACAGAAAGAAACTACCAAGTAGAGCAAACAATTAAAAACAGGAGAAAAAGAAGTTCACCACGGCAGTCTTTCAGTTGTTCTTTTGTATACAGCAGCAAAATATTTCCGTCAGCGCACTCTACAAATGGACTTCTCCTACACCCTAGGGGTCATGATTCTGTTCAGGTCCAGGTGTACAGGAAATAGAAGTAGCCCAGTCCCACGAGTGACACCTGGACACCAGTAAGCATCGTGGACACTGACCATGTCCATGACATAGTAGAATTTTGTGCATTATCCTATCCCAAAACTGTTGGAAGTGCTGGTCATATATTTGTCATTCCAGTCTTTAAGTTTGTTTTATTCTTAGTAATCCTGCACTATCATTATAACTTTTTCTTAACGATATTTTTGTGCATATTAACCCATTTATTTATTTATTTATTTTTGTCTTTTTGAGACAGGGTCTCACCATGCAGTTCAGGCTGGCCTTGAGCTCACTTTGGTAGCCCAGGCTGGTCTCGAACTCGCACCGATCCTCCTGCCTCAGCCTCCCGAGTGCTGGGATTACAGGTGGGCGCCACCACGCCCGGCAATATTAGCCCATTTAAATACTATGAAAGTATTCTGAATTGATCAGAGATTCATACATATGATACACAACATCCTGATCTCTTAGTTGGATTCAATATTTAACTTAATTTTAGAATATTGCTTTGAAATATCTAATGTAAATTTTAATTAATATTTAATTAATTTTCTGAGCATTATTTAATTTTAACTTTTATTTTATGATTTATATGTATCTTCGACTTACAATCTACTTATAAGACATAGTATGATATTTTCTCCTCGTATTAGAACTTGAAAAAGTATATTTCAATTTTCTGTCAACTTTATATTACTTCTTCCTTGTCTTTTACACACACACATATGAAAAACTACGTATATAACATGCCATAAGTTTGATACTGTTTTGTAGAAAACTTGAGTGACCTTTTAAATGAGTTCATCTAATATAATTATATTTTATCTAGACCTACACAACTACCGCTTTAAGATCTCTTTATTCTTTAGCTAGGACCATTTGGCCACTTCACTTGCCTTCTGGGTCATGTTCTTTGTTGTTTCCTATATGCTACAGCTGCAGATATTAGAATAGTTTGAGTTTGTACAACTGGAAAATATGTTACTGTTAGTTTTCAAAGATATGTTTGCTAAGTATAAAATTCAGTGAGGACAAATGTTTTTTCAGTCCTTTGAATTAATTATTAGTCTAGGTTCTTACCTACTTGCTCTTTTTTTTCTAGTGTGGAATACGTTATTCAATTTAACTCTTCCATAGCTAATTTCTTTTATGTATGTGCTTTCATAATTTTTTCTTTACAATTAGTTTTGGATAATTTCATTCTTGTGTATCTTGGGAGGATTTTACTCATATTTCTTGTGCAAAAGTTTCATTTTTCTTGAAAATGTAGTACTATAATTTCAAATACACTTAGAAATTCTAAATCTTCAAAAATGTTTTTTACCTACGCCTTGCTACTTAGAGACTTGCAATTATATGAATATAAGTTTCTTAATTTTGGCACAGAGTGATCTATAAATTCATTTTTATTATAGACAATTTTTAGTGTTATATTCATATAAGTTTGTAAATAATTTATTTACAATGTGAAATCTATTATTAATCTAATACTATGGGTTTATTTCAGAAATATTTCTCTAAAATTCACTTTGTCTACATCTTATAACTTTCACATTTCAATATTTTCTACCATTTTTAATATGCTACATAATTATTGCTTTCCAACAAAGTTAATAAAGACGAACAGATAATGGAGTGGTTTAAATACTCATAAAGTTAACAATAATGAAATGTAACTATCAGCAGGCTAAGCCTTTGGGAGGGGATTAGGGCTCTGAGTCATGAGTGGAATTATGAAGGCTCAGTGATTCCTTGGCTTCAGGCCATGTGAGGACACAGCAAGAAGGCCCTGCTCTGTGAACCCGGAAATCAGCCCTTAACAGACCAAATATGCTAGCATGGTGATCTTGATCTTCACAGCCCCCAAAGTATAATAATTTTCAGTTTATTCATAATCTGCTCAATTTACTAAAACAAACCAAATGGACCAAGACAGGCACCCTGCTGATGAAATCAATGAACCTATGAAATTATAACGCAGCCGGATTAAAAATAAGGGAGATACAAGCTGAATTTCCAGTGAAATAACATCTCATACTCATAGGCTGGCAAAACTTTAAATGTTAAATGTACAATCACATTGGGAAGCAACTTTGCATAATATTATAAAATCATACACACTTGCTCTGTGGTGTAGAAATTCTCTCCTAAATGGATATCCTTGGTACAAATATCTCTGGGCAATGATTCAAAACCTACATTCCATAAATCTATAAAAATTGTAAATAATAACTTGTCACATGAAAAACATGGACAAATCTGAAAAGCATAAGGTGCAACAGGAAAATAAAACATTTATAAGCAAATGTACAAATCGTGATTAACTTATTCTAATATGAAATAATAGAAAAAGTAAATATACTTTTACCATATATGGAAATATGAGTAAATAGTAAAACTAAAAAAGAATGTGAAGTACAAATTATCAGAGTTTTAGGTGAGAAAGATTAGGATTTGTTAGCATATTTCAATTTAATGACAGCATTCATTTCTTAAAATTATGAAATAGATGCACATGTAGTTTCTTTCTATTTATTTTTGTTAGTGTGTGTGCAGCCACACCACCTACATACAGTCAGCTTGCGGAGTGGGCTCATGGACATAACACAGCTGGATTCATTCGGATTCCCTTTCTCCTCCCTCCTTCAAAATAGGCACTGATCATTCATTCCTGTTGACATCATTATTTGTATTGCACATGTACTAAGAGATAATGTCTACATTCACTGAGATTATTAGATATTTTAGGAATGTTATTTTATAAACACCAAACTTAATCTACACAGTTAAAAACCCAGAGTTCTCGAAGTCATTGTTCAATAGTGCATTATAAGAACTTCCAGATAGACAAAAAAAAAAAAAAAAAAAAAAAAAAAAAATGTTAACCAACCAACAATTTCTCTTGTGGGACCAGGTAGGACCCGTGCCAGGCCTCATTAGTAGTTTAGAAAGAGCTGTCATCCCCATTACCAGGAGATGCTATTTCATATATACGTGTCTGTCCACAAAATTGCTTTAATGGGCAGTCAGCATTGTTTGTTCCAATTTTGCTGTTTATTATGAGCATGTGCCAGGAAAATGCAGATATATACACATTCTACAAATGCAACATATCAAGCACTTTTCTTTACATTTATGCTCCAGACTTTGAAATAGCTCCATTTGCAACATATCTTTTCTTTTTCTTAGCAGAATGTATTTATTGGGGGAAGGAAAACTCCTGTCTGAGAGAGGGACAGAAAGCCCCCGCCCCCCAGCACATGGTCCCCAGGAAACTGTCTCTTCCAAGGATTTTTTTTTTTTTTAATCAAGGACTTTTATAGAGAAAAGCCATGTGAGTTTCAGGTGGGGGGCATGAGGTGTGTTTAAGGTGGTGAGCATAAGGTGGGATAAACTGGTCAACCAATGAGAGTACAAGTACCATTCCTCAGGTAAAATCGATTAAATCCAGGATCAAATGGGGAAGTGAGTAGCAAGCAGCACAGGCTCTCTTCCTGTTGGGGGTTGGGCTAGTGACTCATTTGGCATCTTTCAATGTGATTGATACCTATTTAGAATATCAATCTCTGATGCCCATCCCTAGAGAGGTACGTAGCTGTATTTATTTCCTCTTTGGTCTTGAGGTGTGGACCAATTGGAAGTATCTGTCTCTCACAAGTTGCAAAGCCACTTTATCTTTCATATTGTCTCCTTCAGAATCAGGCCCTCTCTGACTGCCTATAATATTTCTAATTCAATTGCCTACAACATTCCACCTTCTGAAGAAGTAACCCGAACTGCCATGAAGGAACCATGGGCGATAACTGCTCTGGTTTCTTCAGGCTAAAGGGGGTCATAATTACAGACCAGCAGTACCTTCTCCAGAGGCTCTCCCTAAAGGCTCTCAATAGACACCAGACATTTGCATCTTGGGTAGGTGGAATAGCTATAAATCTGGAGAAGACAAACCAGAGAAACTATGAAACATGCATGGGCCAAATAGTATCAGCAGGATAATTATGAATACAGTCAAAATGATTTTCACCAAGTAGACAGTAATGACCTCTTATGAAAATGATAGATAGGGTCCATGGAACCTCAGCATTTTAGCTGCCATTGATTTCATACTAATATTTTAAATACCTGTTGGAGATATCAGTAGGAGGATCTGGAATATAGTAATGTTTTGAAATTTATAATTATAAAAAGACTAGTCAGAACTTTTTGTTAGCTACCCATGTCCATTGGGTATTTTCTCAAATAAAATAGCCTTTGATGTCTCACAAACTCTATTGTTACGGGGGGCACATGAATTATAGGACCTATGGAAAACACTGAATACTTTCCAATTTGCAAGTAGGGCCACTGGCTGGGTTACTACTGGGAACTCTGCATAAACACCTATTAAAAGTTTAACATGCTTTCTTCTTATATTGGAAGTTAACATGTGTTCCCTCAGCCTGAGAGGGGAAGACCCAGGACCACCTCAGTCTGAAACTTCCCTTGATTCCACCATGAACCCTTTCTTGCTTTGGACATGTTTTGCTTGAAATTTCCCTTCTCTCTGTTTGGATCTAGGGAAACAACTTTTTCCCTGTTTCCCAAGTAGGCTTTTTTTCCTTTAGGACGCAAGTATTGTTATTTTCATTTTCTGTCTGTAATTCCATTCTGTATCTTTTCTACTATGAAACATCTCAAATGCATTCATTCCTTCTAGGAAAGAAATTTTCTGAGAGAATAGAACATGTATAATCAAAGCATGAGCTTTTGAGATAGCAAGTAAATTTTTAAACTTTGAGGCATAGCAACCTCACGAGGTCTTAGGCTACTTATTTTTGGAGTCTGACAGTTTGTTCTAAGTCCCTCTGGCTTTAGTGAAGAGAGATCACATCGATATTTACTATTAACATGAACTACCTGAATTATATCAGAAATCAACCAAATGAACTTACACACTTCTCATAAAATATATAGCATTCAGACTAAACCAATATTCCATTTGGTGTTTTGGATATGGCTCCACTGTAAGCAAGGAGCACTGCCGAGGGACTTCTCCTTTTAAAACTGTGACTCTGACTTTTATGTCCCAATTATAAGACCCGTTTCTTTCTATAGGCCCAAAGTTATTGGTCAATGTGTAGCCAGTGTCTTTAGAACTTTTTGTGTTGACCTGATTTTCTCTGTCCTTGGGAATCTGTTTTAACAGTGAAATATCTTTTAAATCTTATAAATGAACAATATATAGTACATTTGTAAAAAAATCACTCTCGGCATCACTTTTATTTGTAAGCAACCTCAATATATACTGAAGTATCTCAGTTATAGCTAAAGCAAGATGTTTCTAACTCTGTTTCAACTGAGGTATGATGGCTGGATGGAAGGTCAGGGTTGGAGAAGAACAAAGATACCCGTGCCAATGCCCAGCAGCAGGTAGAGTTTTCTTCTCTAGTCACGATTACTCAGGGCTCCTCTGTGGAGAAGACAGGTAGAGCTAACAGTCTGGTCAGTGGGAGGAGGCAGGCCCGGCACACTTCAGTCCTATTGGACCACCTGGGAAGCTAAGCTTCAGCTCTGCAATCTGCACCTCAGAGTGCAGGGGCTGCCTTGGCAGTCAGAGCATGGCTTGTATGCCTCTTAAGGCAACCCTCTTATGCTGACCTGGCTTCCGACAATAGAAGCAGATGGACCTGATTATCGTTGAGCTCTTCTTAGAGCCCAGAAAATCAGATTTAGGGTCTGTTTTCAAGCTGCAAAAAAGGCAACCATTTCTGTTTTTCCAGTCTTTTTTTTTATTTGTTTATTATATGTTTAAGGTTAAAAATAGCAAAAAAAAAAAAAAAAAACAGTGACAAGGGTACATATAGTACAGAATTCCAAGACAAGAAAAATTTAGCAATGGTTGCATTACATATTTTCATCTTTAAATCATTATAGATCAACAGACATAGATATGTAAGACTAATCAAACAATTAAATACTAAAACTCTCAATAAACATTAATTTTTTTTTAACTCTTCCAATTGGATTTTGAATTTAAGTCACTCTTCTAAAAAAAAAAAAAAAATTATAGGGGTTGAGACTACAGAAAGTGCAAGGTCCTGAGATTGATTCCTGGTGCCACCCAAAATTTATTTATTAATTTATTTCTTCTTTTGGGTCCTTAAACTAGGGAGACAATATGATATTTGCATATATAGGTCTGGTTTATTTCACTAATGAGTATACATTCGAGACTCATCCATTTATATTTGAAATCTTCTAGTTTATCATTCCTTATAGCTGAAGAGTATTCCATTTTATGAAAATACCGTATCTTTTTCAACCAATCTTCAGATGATGGTCATTTTGGTTGTTTCCAGGATTTAGCTATCACAAATTGTGCTGCTATGAACATAGGTACACAGATATCACCATGATATGATGTTTTCAGTTTTCCTGGAAAAATTCTCAGTAGGGGGACTGCTGGATTGAATGGAATTTCCAGCTCTAGTTTTTTAAGGAGTCTCCACACTTCTTTCCATAATGGTAAGTCCACTATTTTTTATCTCTTTGCTTTCTCTCTGGTTTTGTCCCAATCCTGATTATAAGACACTAAGAAACAGTTTTTATTAAAGTATCAAGCGAATTGTCTGGAACAAAAGCTATCTTTTGTAGCTCTTTTTAATATCTGAAGCTAAGTATTGAACTTATCTGTAAGAATAATCTGTCCCACTATTAAACATTTTAAGAAAGCTGAAGGATGTTAATCTTTCTCCTGACAAATAGCTAAAATTTAAAATAACTAGAATGCTTGGTCCTAGTTTTGATACCTTCAAGAATACACAATTGAAAGAAAATGTCTTTTCTGGTTTCTTGCCTGGCTATTGGGTCAGCAAGGGTCTGACTATCTGATCTCCAGTGGGAGCACATAGTTGTCTATCTCTTGGTTTTTTTTTATGACAATATGATATTTATCTCAAAATGTAACAGAAGTTTGTAATGCTGCCTTTTACAAGAAGTCAAAGCCTGGCTTAATATTAGCATTCATAAGTCTAAGTAAGTCATCTAAAGACATCCGTGCACTTATCAGGGTCATCTAAAGATCTTCTAAGATTTGATTTTATCTATTTTAGGTCACAGAGAAAAAGGCCCATGAATTTTGGAAGTACTACATAGCCTTTTTATTTCTTTAAAAGATATTGTCCTTCAGAAGCTTGTCTAAATTCAGCTAAGGATGGGCATAGCCTTGTAGAGGCCAGAACTACAGCTATTGTAGAAGCCCACACTTTATAAAGGCAAATAGGGGAAAAATTACTTTCAGTAATGATGGCCAAGGTTGTGATTAAGGCTGTCTTGTCCTTAGGGTCCAAAGCTTAGGGAGGAGTAACCTTAGGCTTGGGGCTAGTGAATGTCTTTGGTCCCTGAACTTCCTGGCACCGCTGTAGCTCACATCTACATTTCAAACCTAGGTAAAAATGACTTTATTAGTGAAAATAAAATCTGGGCATAAGGCATTTTTTTACCATTTTGTTTTTACAGTATCACTCTAGCTGTAAAACAGAGTCATAAGTGATACTTCCCTCTGAATTCCACTTGGGCTCCAGGGGGTACGCAGGCCATACGTACATGCAGAAAAATATTAAATGGCTCTTTTTCTGTGTGTATGGGATTATACATCTTCCAGTGCAAAATGATGCACTTTAACGGAGTGAAAGACTTTAAAATTCTCATAATTTGGTACACAAAAAGAGAGAGTTTTGGAAATCTCTAACTGGTTCCTCTTCAAGGCATCTCCTGAGTAGACCACTCTAGAGCAGGTGAATGCTCTTGGAGAGAAGAGAGTCAAGATCTGACCAGCCTATCCACCTTCGAACTGGCACGTGATTTTTGTCTCCCCAGAATCACACGAACCGTGCCAAGCACACATTTATTCTTATTGAATATGTGTAAATATGCGACAGATGATCTGGTGATGGTAATGTCTACAGAAGGAAGCATAACTACCATATAAAAATTCACATGAAAAGCAGAGCCCTTTCCCTGCTGTGCTGTAAGAGAGATCACCTTTGGATGTAGACAAAGGAGAAAACTAACTCGAGGAACTTTGCCCTGGGCCCTAGGGCAAATAAATAATCAAGACACTTGCGTGCTTCCATCTAGTCATGAGGGCAACCTTTCCTCTTAAGTTTCTGGAGCTCACAAGTAACACTTATATTTATCATCTAGCAGTTACATTTTGCATGTTGGCAAAACCACGTTACTCTAAAGCTGAGAAGAATCTCTTACACCTAGTTAACATGTAAATCACAGGTCTAAGCAATTGCCCTGATAGCTATTGTAAAGGGTAAACTATTGCTAGCTGCCTCAGTCTAATTTCTGAAGTAGTGGCTCATTAAAGGGTTCTACTGAAAAGTTTAGGTAGAATTTCTAGTTTACTAGAGAGAGGAAAGGAAAATGTACAATAGGTAAGTGGAAATATTCTAATGATCAAGAGCCAGTTTCCACCAAGCACCTTTAGGTATTCTCCAGAGAGTAGCCCTGACCGTGAGCCCTTAGGTGTTCTTAGTTTCTATTGGCCCACACAACTGGAGATCAGTCTCCAGAAAAGATTCCAGCTGTCACTCTGGTCAATATTCCATCAGCCACTGGCTTCAATGGGGATTCACCAAAGAATGGGTAGGGAAACCTGTCCACTTCTTCAAAGAGTGGCATCTGCTTTAGGAGCATTTACTAACTGGAAGAGTAACCACCATTTGTCCAAATTCTATAAAGCATAGTTAAAAGCCTGAACAAGATCACCTAGTGCTTTACAGTAAAGGTTGTAAAGTCTGAAGCTCTTATGCACCTAAACAATTAGACCTAGGAGAAAAGGTTGCAATCCTCTGTCACACTAATGTGTTTTGGTCCCATAAGTGTGCTGCTTTTGGAGAGAGCTCCTTCTGGTGTCACCCAGAAATTGATTCTCTCCACTGTTTCTCAGGTTTAGCCTGCTGAAGGAGATATGCCCAGAATACTAAGCTGGCACATGGGTTATATATGTCCTTCTAGATGGGCATAGTCCTCTTTGTCTCATTTGACTGAGAGACAGGGTATGTGTCCTCTTTTAGAATGACCTTGATGTCTTCAGCATTAACAGACGCTCACTTTCTAAGAGTTTCACTTAGTTGGAACAGTCCAGCGTTTTCTTAATTTTATATGTCCCTAAAAAGGAAAGTACAATGATTTAGGAAAATTAGGAGTAAGGTCAAGGAAAGAAAACTGAAACAGAGCAATCCTGACACTTCCTTTAGCATGTAGAGTTGGGTCAGAGCCAGTTTGTCTCAGTGAAACCTGCCTACCAACTCTTTAAGAACAGTTACAGACCTAATGTCATTCAGTTGGCAAAAGGAGTCCAGTGCTTCATATACAGGCATTTTTATTTTCTAAGTCTGGGCTACATTTATAAACCCCCTTTTTATAGAAGTTCATATAATGTCCACTAGGAGACTTACTAATTTTACTTTCTCTAGAGCTATTGTCTAACATCAAGCAAGAAATATCAGTACATTTAGCAAAAAGTTCAAATGTAACATATGCAAGTACAAAAGTCATAAAATGTCTCACTATAGAAATACAACTTTTTAACATTTCCATGTTTTAACTTAGATTTACCAACATTTTGATCAACATTTTAACGAAACCATACAAGAAACAAAGCATAAGCAATTTTAACCAAACTATATGAGACAAAACTGTATGAGGCAAAACATGAACAATTACGAGCAATGAGCAAAGACATATCAAAATTCAAAGCTTAAAATCTGTTATCTAAGTAAGTCCCAGTTAAGAATCGATAAAATGAAATCAAAATCATACCTCCATCCAATAATCTTGGTAGGAATCTCGAAATGAAAGAGGGGAGAAAACAAACTGAGGTGGATGATCTCCAAATGATATAGGGGGAAAAAATGAATCTCCTACCCTGAAAGTTACCTGGGATGAGTTTGTGTCCTCTAAAACAGAAGAATGAATTTTGGGAACAAATGGAGGTTATGGGCACAGTACACTTATTGGGGAAAAGAAAGCTCTTGCCTAAGAGAGGCACAGAAGGGGAGCCTTAAGAGAGTGGTGCCCCATTTACAACATATCTTATGAGTTTTTAGGTTTCATTAACCATATATTCTGTACTCAATAAACTTAGTAGTCTACATGTGTAGTTAATTATTCTTAATTCTGATAAAAGAGAAAGAAAGTGTAGTGCATTGATATTTCTGTTGCATCTATGTATATAATTTTAAAACAGGTCTTTTTGCAAGAAGCAGCTTCTTATCTACTGATAAGATTAAAAATGAAAGTTATTAGGGAAGAAAAGATCCCAAAAGTTTCTAAAGATGAAATAACACCAGAAAGATCACCAAGGCCAGTGAACAGTATCTGTGATGGAGAATAGAAAATTCATGGTTTGTTGTGAATAAGGAAGCTGGAATATTAAAGGTAAAAATATAGCACTAGAGGAACTAAATACAATAAAAATGAGTACATGACCTATGTACTATGAAAAATCAACTTAATTATGGTTTGTTACAATAGTTCCTCTTGCTGAACGAAGTCCAGTTTTAATTAAAATCTTCTCATTCGATCAGATGGAGTTGCAGATGAGATTAGCTGGAGCTGCCTATTGTTCTCTTTCAGCTTAATGTATTGCATTTCACCAAGAAGGAGACATACAAAAGAAATGCATTTCACCAACACTTCAAAGAGTCTGTTATGATTCTACATTTAATTAAATTACATTAGTGGCACATCATTTATATTACTAAAAATAAAAAATAAAAAACTCACACAATTTCTAAGAGGCGCTTTTCTGTGCTATCCCATCCTCACCTCATCCATCACCCCCCGAATGCAAACTACAGAATCTATGTAGAATTCCTGTAAATTCTTTCAGTAAATAACAGAATATATGCAATAGACTCCTTGACTTTGTTTTCAGCTCCCCGGTGAATATGAATAGTATTCAGTCAATCCTTTAATATCCGTATTACAACTGACTCATTTCTTAGAAAGTCCATCTGATGTTATGAATTAAAATTTTAAACAATTTGCCCTTTGCCCCTTTGTTCTCTTTTAGATGGAAAGTATAACTTGCCCATTTCTCCGATTCCTTCCTCTGAATACAACTGGATAAAATACATCTAGAAATGATCTATTATAATTCACAGATTTCTATGACTAAGATTAATGTAGCCATGTCACAAGTAATTTAAATTCAGCAATGGCAGAATGGAACTACCCTAGGGACCTACTGTGGATCTCTGCATGCATGTCGGTGAAGAAGAAATGCAGTTATATTTATGCATTGTCCAGCAAAATGAATTGCTAGATAAAAGGGAGCCAGGGTTTAGTGGCTTTGAAATTTTATAGTCATTTCATGGGATAATCAATGCTTCAATTATTCCACTATCATGCTGCGGTACAGACAGTGATGAGGTCCTAGATTCTAACACTGATTTTGTAGTTGGGCATCAGTGAAATGTGAAGGGACTTGGAGAAAGTGCTAGGGGAAATGTGTTCGTGCAAAAGCGACAATGAGACTTAAAGAACAGCGAGAACACTTCCTTCGCAAAGGGCAGGATAAGGGTTCACAGTACTCACTAGCAGGCTGTTTAGCAATGCTGATGTCTACTTTCATGTTTGAGATAATAAATGTGGGCTGGCAAGATAGCTCAGTGGCCTTAAGTGCCTGGTCAGGTAAGCTCAGTGACCACGGTTGGGTGCTCAGCACCAGATGCTACACCATCCCTGACCCCAGGGTGGGCTGAGTAGGCCACAGAGTCTAGGCATGGTGGTACATGCCTATAATCCCAGCACTGGGGAGGCTGTAAACAGGAGGCTCACTATGAGTCCCTGCTGTCTAGTGACATCCTGTAACCATCAAATACACTAAAGAAAAGTGAAAGAAATAACAAATGCATCCAGTGAAGAAAGCAATTTCATAGTAGACCACTGCTAAGTATTATTGAGTTTCTTTATGTTACTGTGTGAGAGAAACTACAACTGCCAGAATTTAGTGATTTCAAAGTAGGACAAACTACTTAAATTAAGAAAATTGGTTTTGATTCATAACATAAAATCCTGATAAGACACACACACACACACACACACACACACACACACACACAAAAAAAAAAAAAAAAAAAAAACTAAAACATGAAGCAGAGTGATGCCATGAAATTCTTTGTTAGCGCTTCGAAAGAGCATAAATTCTCAACAACAACAACAAAAAAAACCATTTAGTTAAGCAACATGGGTTCTAAAAAGTTTAAGAACTTCTGCCTCTGGAAGTCTTAATAGAGGCTAAAGTAGAAAGGAACTAACCTCAAATTGGAATATGGACATTGATTTTTAATGCAAAGTTCTACAAGATTCACTGGAGGTCTATAAGATTTTTTGAAGAATAAATGAGTAGAAACACTGCTGCCTGCCTCAAAAGGGAAAAGAGGCAGCCCAAGATGAAAAGATGACTTTCAACCCCCAAAATTCCATGAGTAAGCAGATTAAGAAAAGCAAGTAACTACAGACACAGCTTTTAATTACAACTTGGAAGTCAGAACCAAGAGTTCACCCAATGAAGGAGAGGCTAACAGAATCAACCTGGAGCATCAATACTCCTGAGAACTAATTCAAAATTTTCTAACATTTGTCAAGCAGGATTTAAGAATTCCTACAGATTCTAAAGTTAATTCTTTGTTTACCCTAGTTTTTCTTATTTGAGGAGGAGTTGACAGCAGTTGTTTAGTGACTTTTCTAAAATATCTATATTAGACAATTAGGAATGGAAGAGGAGTTCATCATTCTAAAGATTTAGAATAACTGTATTCAAGGAGCTGTACTTAAAAAACCTTATGCAAGAAACTTATCCTTAATTAGATGATGCAATCCTGGACTTTGAGATGGGGAGAAGTAACTGAGGACTCCTAAGAAGATGTATATTTTTGAAAATCGAAGAATAAGGACAATTAATTTATGGCCAGAGAGGCACAGCCACAAGTGCTTATTTGTTTATTCATGTATTTTTCATTGTATTAGAACTGATAAATTTTCAACAACAAACCATTCTCACCCAAAGTTTCCACTAACATTCCCTCTTGGGTATGTTCCATGTATGCACTCTTACAAGGGTTAGTAATAGAGAAATTAGTAAAGGAAAGAAAAAAAACAACAGAAGCCACCGGTTCTGTCCTTACGGAGTTGCCAACTATGAAAAGAATATAGAAAATTTTAGTAGGATGTTACACTTAAAGCTAAGGAGTTAAATAAGTCTCTTTTAAATTATAGGTTGTCTATCTTATCTGCCGCATGCACGTGAAAGCTTTATCAGATTTTAACGTAAAAGCATAAATCTTTCCTTCTATAAGGAAATGAAGGAAGACTTTGTGTCATGATAGCATGAAAAAGGAAGGAAGGAAATCCTCCTCTCTACCAAAAAGAAACACATCGATAAATTAAACTAAACTAAATGCTCAAAAAATAAATATTTAAATATTAAAACTGACCAGAAAATAAATTGATATTCACTCTATACAAGCTGCTAGAGTCTTTCATAGCTACAACAGAACTCTGGCTTTTTCACACAGTGTTATTTATGGTTTAGATCTAAAAGGGCCCTCAGGCTACGGGGGAAAAGGAACTCTTCTTCAGTGCTGGTGGGAAGGTAGACTGGTGCAACCATATTGGAAAGCAGTGTGGAGACTCCTTTAAAAACTAAAACTGCAAATCCCATTCAATCCAGCTATCCCCCTACTGGGAATTTTTACAAAAGAACTGAAAACATCATATCATAGTGATATCTGTACAACTATATTCATAGCACCACAATTTGTGTTAGCCAAATCTTGGACACAACCAAAATGCACATCATCTGAAGAATGGTTGAAAAGATATAGTATTTTCATAAAATGGAATATTACTCAGCTATAAGGAATGATGAACTAGAAGACTTCATATACAGATGGAGGTGTCTTGAACATACACTCATAAATGAAATAAACCAGACCTACATATGCAAATATCATATAGTTTCCCTAGTGTAAGGACTCAAAAGAAGAGATAAATAGGTAAGTAAATAAATAAGTAAATAGATAAATAAGTAAGTAAATAAAATTTGGGCAGTACCAGGAATCAACCTCAGGACCTTGCGTTTTCTGCACCCTCAATGCCTATAAATTTTTTTTTAGTGTGTGACTCAAATGCAAAATGCATTTGGAAAAGTTTAAAAAAAATGCTTATTGAAAGTGTTAATGTTTAATCTTACATACCTATATCTATTAATCTAAACAGATTTGATGTTGAAAATGTATAATGTAACCATTGTTAAATTTTTCTTGTTTTGAAATTCTGTACTGTATGTACTCTTGCTTGCTACTGTTTTTCTCTTTGTTTCTGCTATTTGTACCCTTTAAAATAAAATTAAATCTAAAAGGGCCCTCAGGAGTCGCATATGTTTGCAAGGTGGTTGGCTCACCTCCGGAAGTATGAGCAATACAAGCGTGAAACCCATGTCCAAATGATAGTTTTGTCATCGAGACACTTTCCACAAAATGATAGGCTTGGCTGCTGGAAAGATAGTAAGTGCCGTAGGAAATAGATGAAGAAACTACCCTTTCGTGAGGTGGAACTTGTAGTGGAGCTGGGGCAAGAGGGGAGCCCAACTCTCTAAGGGAGTGGCGGGAGTGAGAGAGACACAGAGGGGCAAGCGCGTGGAGCATCCCTGGCCGACTCAAAATTGGGCTCCTCTGTGGGGCAGACCAGAAAGAGCCCAGCACAGAGGAAAACCCAAAGCAGACTTGAAAACTAGCAGCACCTTCTAAGTGTAGCCTGCAGCCCACCCTCAGAGTAGCTGCCAGGGTACTGAGTCCCAACCACTGCCCACACGCAGACCAAGCACCAGAGGTACTAAGTGTAACACTGCCCCCATCCATGGCTGATATCCAGGCTGGACAGACACGGGGAACCTGTACAAAATCAGGCTAGAAGTTCATTAAAATTAAAAACTGCCAAGTTCTTCAGTCTGGGTCCCAGTGAGTTACTACAATAGAATGAAAAGCAATAGCTCTCTAAAGTCCAAATATACTATTATGTACTAGTGAAAATGTTTAGTTTCAACCCAAAACTATAAGACATGCAAGAAAATAGAAAAATACACTGACACTCAGGGGGAAAATATCCATCAACAGAAATTGCTTCTGAGGAGACTCTAGATGATACACAGAAGCACAGGCTTCGGAACAGTGATTGTAACATATGCAGAAACAGAAGGAAAACTAGGTGAAGAAATTAAGGAAAAATGGTGGCCACGACTTAACAAAGAGCAACGCTCAATAGAGGAATAGAAATTGTAATACTTTAGAAATGGCATTAATAGGAATGTGAAACCTGGGTGGACTCAGTAGCAGATTCAACGTGAATGCAAAAGCGTAGGGCAGGGAAATCCAACTCAGTGTTTACCAGCCGCTGTCTGGCAAGTTCAGAATCCTCAGTTCAATTCCCAAGAAAGAAAGAGCAAGTATAAGTAAGGACAAAAAAGAAGAGCTGATATTATGCAGCGTCAAGAAGAAAGAGGAGAAATCGGTGGCAGAGAAATCAGAGTCTCACAGAACTAGACAGTAACACCACACATTTAATACAGGTCATGCTGGTTCTCTGAGGAGAAGGTACACCAACAGGAAAACAGAAAAATTGATGGCAGAGAATTTCCCCAAATTAATGAAAAACATTAATCTCCAGGCATTAAAAGCTTAATGAGCCTGGAAAAGAATAATTCCGGAGATGGATACTCAGACACAACATAGTGAAACTACTCTAAAATAGAGACAAAACACACAGAATGCAAAGAGAAAATGCTCAGATGCTGGGGACCATAACTCAAGATTCACTGGTCCCTGGAAGCAGGTGGGAATGGCGGGCAAGGAGATGTGACGTAATAACAACATGGGGGAGAATGGCCCGATTAAGAGTTAGGCACCCCGTGAAACCATGGATAAAAATGAGACTAAAAGAATGCATTTCTAGGTAAACAGAGGCGAGATAATTACTGAAAAATCCAACCTAAAAGAAAAACTCAAGGATAGGATAGATATACAGCTACTCTGTCATAGTTCATGGAGAAAAAAAGTTTGTACTAACATTGTTTAGACAAGATATCAGGTCTGCACCTTGTCCTCTGAATAACTACTATGAAAACAACAATATGCATGGTATTAATTATTGTAACCATCCTACTAACTTATTTTGAAACTGTTTCGTTGCTTTTTTGCCTTTTTTTCTCATTAAAATGAATACAAAATCAAAGAAATCAACAAACAACAAATGTTGGAGAGGCTGTGGGGTAAAAGGAACACTTCTCCACTGCGGGTGGGAATGCAGACTGGTACAACATTATGGAAAGCAGTGTGGAGGCTCCTTTAAAAACTAGAACTGGAAATTCCATTCAACTCAGCTATCCCCCTACTGGGAAAATTCTCAGAAAAACTGAGAACATCATATCATATTAATATCTGTGCGCCTATGTTCATAGCAGCACAATTTGTGATAGCCAAATCTTGCAAACAATAAACAACAAGAAAAGAAAAACTTGAGGAATTTCTTCTGGCAGAAAGAGAGAGAGAGAGAGAGAGAGAGAGAGACAGAGACAGAGACAGAGACAGAGAGACAGAGAGGCAGAGGAAGGAAGGAAGGAAGGAAGGAAGGAAGGAAGGAAGGGAGGGAGGAAGGAAGGAAGGGAGGGAGGGAGGGAGGGAGGAAGGAAGGGAGGAAGGAAAAGAAAATCTAAAAGCAGGACTGAAAAACAGGAGAAGCATTTAGCCTGATTGTGAACATAAAAAGCTAAAAGGGAGCAGAGGAGGCACTGAGAGAGGTTAGATTTCCCTTTGGTTCACTGACTCTTTCAAGAAGTTTTCTTTGCTACATTCTCCCTGGAATTCTGATCTCATACTCTGCAACAGGAAGACTGAAAACAGCTGGGACATTTGGTAGTGGTGCCTTTTGAAGACTATCTTTTAGTATCTGTTGGCTTTTGCTCTGTTTTGTTTGAGGTAGTGTCTCTCTATTAGTTCTGGCTAGCTTTGAACTCACAACAATCCTCCTGTCACAGCCTCCCAAGGCTGGGATTACGGATATTGTTCACCACACCTCGCCAAATCTCCACGTCTACAAACACTATGCTGCCTCACCTTGTGTTGGTTCTAGAAGCTTCCTCGTGCTTCCCCATGAAATTCCTCTTGTGCCTATGTTTACACAAACATTTGTGTTGTAACACAAGGCAGTTTCATAGCGATGTCACAGAAGAAGCACTCACTCATTTCTTGTACTTATTGTGACCACCGTGTTGTTTCCTAGAACAACATTAAGGAACACAAAAGCAGACATGTTTTTGCTGCTACAGTGCAAACACTTATCCAATTCACCAGAAATGAAACAAATGCCTTCTTTGCAAATTACAAGCATGGCAAATGTAAGATGGGAAAGATGGCATGTAAATATAAACAGAGTCATTTGAAATCGGTGGCAAGGGGCTGGAAAGATAGCACAGCAGTGCAAACAACTGCTTGGTAAATCAAGGGCCCAGGTTCAATCCCAGGTCCCACATGCACTGCTGGCCCTGCGCCATCAGCCACTGAAGCTGAATGTAGTGGAGTATATCTGGGTAGGCTGTGACAGGAGGATCGCTGAGTCAGAGCTGAGTAGTGAAACCTTGTACCAAATAGATAATTAATTAATTAAATGATTAAATGATTAAAAATATAAAATAAAATGGATAGAGAAAGAAAGCTCTCATATTTAACCTGAGAACACAGGATGTTCAGTAAGAATGCTTGTCAGATTTAGCAGTTCATACATTTAGTAGTAGCCTACTCTTTCTTTCTTTCCTTTCCTTTCCTTTCTTTTCTTTTCTTCCCTTCTATCCTTTTTGACTGATATCTACTTATACATACAGTACTTTATCTTACATTTGGATTTATGACATATTAGTGATAATGGAACTAAGGTATATATACTTCCTGTAAAACTTCTATCGTTTCTTTATCGTGAATAGTCAAAATCCTCTCTTCTCTCTTGTCCTAATTAGCTGTATGTGTATGCCATTCCCAAACCACAGAATCAATCTATGAAGAACCTCAATACCATTTCTCTTCATCTATTGCTTACTCCTCAAATAAAATCTTGTTTATACAAAGCTGCTCTTTCTTCTACCCCTAGAGATGGGTTTAGAGCATATTTACATTATGGAAACGTGAGACATTATTGATCTGCGGATAGTCACCTACTCAGAATCTCTCTCCATGAAAGTGTTCTCCCCCTTCAGCTTACTAATTGTCAGGGGGAAAAATGACATGCCTGAACATCTTAAACTTGCCATCCATTAAAAAACAAACTGCATGTCCGCAAGTCCTGAAAAAGGTCAAATGAATAGGCTTGGAGTTACACTGCCAACGTTCTTTCTGCTTGCATATTTAGGCCATTATTTTTAATTGCGTCTCTAGATACAAAGGGGGTCAGAATGCCATATTTTCAAAGTGACGTTTAACATTTAAAAGGCTATACTATGTGAACCATGAACGATTTAACAAGTCCAAACTTCAAGCAGCATATAGTTCAGGAAACATGTAATATTTTTAGTGGCAAATATGTAACAATTGTAAGCTAGCAAAATATTACTGATTTACAAATCTGTGTGATACAATATCTATAATGAGCACCATAAAGATGGACTCTATTATAAAATAATTTCAAAATGTCTCTTATATCAGAGAGATAAAGATGTAAAGAAATAAAATACATAAAAGTACACATTTTGTCATTATTGTATTTTATGTTCGAAGTGTTTTTCTCTCATAAAAATATATTGTCCTATGATATTTTTATATCATCTATCTCCCTGAGATTAGACATTTCTTAGAAATAATTATTATATCATGAAGTGTATTATATAGATTTGGAAAAGAGAAATCGTTTGCTAATTTGCAAATGTCATATTATTCACTTATAAAATACTGCGTGTTTTTAAAAATGCAACACAGAGTTAGCAGCACAAGTAATATTGTACCAAAATAATAAACTACATAATGATTGTAATATTTGATAGAAATGGCTTTGCAAATCTATGTGAGGGTAGAGAGAATTCACTATCTGGGCTGATGTTATTCATTTGGAAAAATAAATATATAAAAATTAATGTTCAATCATGGGCCACATGTAGTACCTTGGGCGCACTGCTTGACTAGGTTTCCTACAACTTCCCTTTCTAATACTTTTGTGATGGTTAAACCCGGCCACCAAAGAATCCCACTCCAAATATGCAAAGAAGAAGAGAGTGGTAGCCACCCTGACTCTCTGAAGGTCAGCAAGAATTAGACTTTCCTGTGCCTGGGATAAATTTTTCCAATCTGTGGGTGGCGTTGCCATAGGCGGTAGCGAGTGCATAGCTTCTTTGACTCCGGAGGGAGATCTGCCTTCACCTGGATCACGTCCAGGGGTTGGGGCGGCCCTAGCCCAATGGAAGAGCAGGGCGGGGCACCTGCACCAGCTCACGCTCAGCTGCAGAGCTAGCGAACTGGAGAAGTACGGAAGCCAGCACTGACCCAAAGAGGAAAAGTCATACTGCAGCTCATGGCTCAGTCTGGGTTCTGCCAGCCCTCCCATTTCCTCTTTATTTCTTCCTTCCTTCCTTCCTTCCTTCCTTCCTTCCTTCCTTCCTTCGTCTTCTTTTTCTTTTTTTCCTTTTCTCTTTCTTTCTTTCTTTCCTTCTTTCTTTCTGCCAGAAGAACTTCCTTGAGTTTTTCTTATTTCTTTTATTTGTTTTTTAAATTCATTTCAATGGAAAAAAAGGTAAAATAGCAATGAAACAGTTTCAAAATAGGATAATTGCAATAAGCAATACCATACATATTGTTGTCTTCATAGTAGGTACTCGGAGGACAAGATGCAGACCTGATATCTTGTCTAAACTATGTTAGTATAAACTTTTATTCTCAAAGAACTATGAGAAAGTAGCTACGTATCTATCCTATCCTTAAGTTTTTCTTTTAGGCTCGGTTTGTCAGTAATTATTTCACCTCTATTGACCTAGAAAGCAATATTTATTTCAATCACATTTCTATCAGTGGTTTCACGGGGTGCCTAACTCTTAATTGGACCATTCTCCCCCATGATATTATTGCTTAACATCTCCTTGCCTGCCGTTCTCACCTGCTTCCAAGGACGAATGAATCTTTAGTCACATTCTCCAGCATTTGAACATTTTCTCTTTGCTTTCAGTGAGTTTTGTCTTTTGTCTTTGTCTTCAAGTAGTTTCACTGTGTAGTGTCTGGGTGTCGCTCTCAGGGATTATTCTTTTCGAGGCTCATTAAGCTTTCCTTCCTTCCTTCCTTCCTTCCTTCCTTCCTTCCTTCCTTCTTTCCTTCTTTCTTTCTCTCCATCTGATGTTGAGCTCGGCACCACGTGGGAAAGTAACGGTAGGGTTAAGGCTGACTGACCAGCTCACATGGAGGGGAAGGTCAAGCCCCTCAAAGAACCCCTAAGCATTCTTACTGGACCTGCCTGTCTGACCGCACCAGCTGACACAGCACCTAAATCAAATAGGCAAAATTGATATGATTTTACACTGCACTCTGGAGGATTTCCTTAGAACTTTAAGACAAAAACATCTTAAAATGAAACAAATCATAAAAAGTTACTGTTATTTATTTTTTTATTTGAAAATATTTTATTGGAAGCCACTTTTCTATTACTTGTAACAGGTTGCTGAATCTTAATTTTATTTTAAACAAAAAATATATATATACATATACTAACATATATATAATATATACATATATATGTAACATATATAATATAATACTACTAGTTACTTTCAGTTCATTGAAAGATAGGTTTGTGCTAATATTCTTTACATAATTAAATGCTGGTATCTCATATTCTGAGTAACTAATTTAAAAATAACAACATAATTTTTTACCCTCCTATGATATTGTTTTATAATTTTGTTTTGGGGAATTTTTATTTAAAGAAAATAAAATAAATAATTTAAGAAACATTAGAAACAATACAGAGGGGGCTGGGGAGATAGCTCCGAGGCACAAGTGCCTGCTGGGCAAGTGCAAGGTCGTGAGTTCGAACCCTGGTCCCACAAAAAAAAAAAAAAAAAAAAGAAAGAAACAATACAGAATGTCCAAAATAAGATGACAGGAATTGAACAAAGGTTGTCATATTGCATATTATTGCCTTAAATGTAGTTTTTCAAATGTGCAGATAAATGCATATGTAATTGAACAATTAAGCATTAACTGTTCTTTTTGGTAAACCATTAGAAAGTAATATATATATATATATATATATATATATATATATATATGTATGTATTTCCCTTTTTTCTTTTCTC
>PVJA010006523.1:31923-60639 GCA_004027025.1 Myocastor coypus
CTCGCTCGCTCGCTTTTGCTGTCTTCTTCCACCTTTAAATTTGCCCACACAGACTGAATCCTCCACAAACTGTGAGCTAAACAAAGCTTTCCCTCCTTCACTTTGAGTATTGAGCATTTGGTCAGCAATGAGAGAAAAGTTAGCGATACAGTAAGTTATATACCTCCATATCTGCAAATAGCATACAGCTGAACAGCCCCCTCTGCGCAGGCCCAGCATCCTGTGCCAGGGTGCTCCCACAAAGATTTGTGGGGCTTGCCTCATAGCTCTTCATCTGAAAGTGTTTCGAAAGCATTTGTCTGAGTTTTTCAGTGAGTTCGGTGCTATTTTTTTGTCATTTGATTCTTTCAACAAGGCAGTAAGGTAAATACTATCACTATTTGTGTTTTACAGAGAAAGGAGCTACCCTTTAGAAAGGACGAGTCAATCGCTAAAGGTCAAACAAACATCAAGTGACAGAACAGAGACTTGAACCTAAGTCTGCCTGACTTCAGAACTCACACTCCTAGCCACTAAGCTGACCTCTTCGATTTCTTTGAGGACAAGATTATTAACATCTGTCTAAGTTCTAGAGAGAGCTCAAAAGAGGAGCTTTACAACTTCAGAAGACAGGGATGATATTGTTTTGTCAGTAAATGAGGAACGCCAAGGAAAATCAGAGAGACAATGCAGAAGAATAGAGGAGTGGTGGATGAAGAAGCCAAAGTCAATAATGCAGCCCAGAGACCACTGGGAGTGGGTGCGCACGCACACACGCACGCGCACACACACACACACTCACACAAACACACACACCATTCTTGTGAAATTTCGGCTCAGCTGAGCTGCAAATATTTGGAGGAGCTATTAATATTTTCTTACTCCTCATCTGAGAAAGGAGTTGATCTCCCCAAGAGCTATTTCTTCCCCCTCATCGATAGCCACAAAGCCATTATCAGGTTGCCCTGTTGGCTCGGTTGTCTGACTTGCCCTCTGAATGTGATGGACTGAATTCAGTTTTCTCTCAGTTAACCAAGTCTCCAATAGCATTTGGGGATCCCCAGTAGGGTAGGTTGGTGGGTAGGGAGATTTCAGCTGTAGCAGCTCTCAAGTGCTAAAACGTAGACCTATCAGCATACTGATCTGAGTCAGCATTCTCCAACAAGTCAGTGTTCCCCTGCTTGTTTATCTGGAGTCAGGTAAAAATGTTTAGCAAAGGCCTTGGAATGCAGAGCAATGGGAATCGTGGACTGGCTGATGAGAAGAAGAGAAAGGATACGTGTGATCCACTTCCAAGCCTGGGAACCACACAAGGAAAGAGAGCAAGAATCAAACTTAAAGACAAAAGCTTTAAAAGCGGCTCCTAGATTTGTCCATGGTGAGAATTAAACTTGTTTTCTTTTGCCAAAAGTGAAAATATGTTTATGCTAGAAAAATTTAATATAGAAATGATAAAAGCAAGTTATGTCCTCAAATGATAATGAAAAGAAAACATGCATGCTGTCTTAGCTATGGAGAAAAATAAATTAAACTGTGAATTTTTGCTGAGAGTATTGAGAGTAACGCCTGGAATATTTTAGGTGTTCAGTAAATATTTGAAGGATAAACGAATTCAGAGAAATACCAGAAAATCAAATTTTACCAAGAGCTGTACTAAAATCACCTCAAATTATATTGGAGAATTCCAAAATTCATTTCATTCTGCCTTCAACTAATGAATTGAGAAGAAGGAGGAGGAGGAGAAGAAGAAGAAGGAGGAGGAGGAAGAGGAGGAGGAGAAGAAGAAGAAGAAGAAGAAGAAGAAGAAGAAGAAGAAGAAGAAGAAGAAGAAGAAGAAGAAGAAGAAGAAGAAGAAGAAGAAGAAGAAGAAATGTGATCGTCGGGAAAGAAGGCAGTAACCTAATGGATGAAATCTTTGCCAACACTGACATTAGCTCAGTTTTTAATGAAACTAATTTGTAATGTGAGGGACTGATACAGTAAGATATTTTCCCCTTGGATATAAATGAGGAAAATGTCTTTACCTAATTCTATTTGTTTATCTCAGAAGGTCTTCTTTACCTACTAAATAGTCTCTTTTCTCAAAGTACTATACAGAAACCCATTGAACCTTAATCAACTATTTAAAATGTAACTATTCTGGCTTTGTAATTACCAATTACATTATTTTTTCTTAACTAGAAGAAACACTTGTGGACTTACTTTGATTGATTTTTATCAAGCAGTTCTCTTGCATATTTAAGTCGCATCTTTTGTAAGAGTCTCAGTTTTGCTCAGTTTATGCTAATGATAACATTTACATTTTTAGTTATTAATAGATTTAAATGTTCCATTTGTGTTAGAAAACAAAGCCCTAATTTAAAAAATAACAAGAAAATACTAATACATTCTACTTTTGTGCAGTTTGAAAACCAGATACAGCTAAACATCCTTTGTAAGAATGGTATTTAGAGATAAGAACCAAAATTCTCCGGGCTCTTTTGCCTTCCTAATTGGAAACAGCAATCACGTTCTTCAGTAAATCCCATTTTTCTCTTTATTATGTGCATAATGAAAAGGAAAAAACATGGTGAGAGTTTTATTTACTTAAATCTGAGGGAAACGAAAAACAGACCTTCTGAGGGTGCCGCAGAACGCGGCTCCTCAGTCCCCACAACCGCTAGGTTCTAGAGGAACAACTCAAGGTTCTCGCTCTCAGCTGGAAAATATGGCATGAGGTGAAAAAGGTGAGGACGGGCCCATGGGGAGAGGGCAGTGGCCTGACTTCTCTAAATTCCTCAGAGGCTGGCCTCTCAGCAAGAGGGACACAGAGGTAGCTGATTCTCGTCTTCCACTAAAAAGACATTCAAGCCAAACGGCCAGCCCCAGAAAAACAGGATGGTTGGCCTTGGCGCAGCCACTCCTGAACCCTACTGTGGGGTTGTGGAGCAGGTAGCCTCACAGAGGTCACTCCTGACTAGGCCCTGAACACTTTCCCGGGTGGCTGCTTGGGTGAGCCAACAGCTATGAGGCTACTTAGACAGAGTTTCACTGCAGATCTAAAGAAGGACTTTCCCAAGTGTGACGGTGCATGTCAAAAGTCTCCTGAGAATCAGCACACTCTCCGCTCCAGTGCACATGTTGTCTCCCCTCTAGGATCTCAGACAGACACGACTGTGGGCGCTCACGTACACAATGGACAACGGAGAGGTCTTGGTTACTTTTTACTCGCTGCTGGGAAAAACACACAACACTCAAAATGAAGGAAGGAAAGGTTTATTTAGCTCACGGTTTGTGGAGGTTTCAGTGCATACTCTACTGGCTCCAAGGCGGCAGAAAGCAATGAAGAGCAGAGGAGGAGCAACAGCTGAGGTATCCATCAAGCCTCTCTCTTCCAAATTCTGAGCCGGCACAGAGCTCCTCCAAAGTCGAGGACTTCTCCGAGGAAGCGGGGTGGAGCTGGGCCAGGCAGGAAGCAGGCAGAGCAGGGCCGGGCTGGGCTCATCACACAAAGTCTGCCTCAACTCCTTCTATACATGTGTTGTGCTGAGTCACGCTGGGGTGGCCAATCTGGCCCTGGGGTGGAACCAATCAGATCGCAGGGCAGGCCCTCTGCATCCTGCAGGATGGGGCCCCCACAGCCCGGAACCAGCTGAGCCCATGCAGCCAAGCTTCCTCAAGTTGACACAATGTATCAACCACCACAGGAGAGCACAAGAAGAAGTAGATTGCTCTCATGTTACTTCTCTTTGATAGTTAGTTGTACTTGCTTCTCAGACTGGAACTCTCTCTTGGGTCCTTGTCCCTGAGGACAGACCCTGAGCATCTTTTCTCTGTGGTACGATACATGAGGACACAGGGCTGCAAGCATGGAATATTCGCCTGTGATGTGATACTTCCAGTGCTCTAGGAGTGTCTCCTCAGCGGCTATCTGTGAGCACAGGTTAAGAGCTCCAAGGGCCACATCGTGCTGTGGTCGTACCGACCACCTGCTGTCCTTTGGGGGTGATCGTTCTCTCGCTGTTTCCTCTCTACAGAGAAGCACCCCTCTGGAAGGCGGGCTTCAGACTTCCCCACAATGCCCATTCCTACATCTCTCCCCTCCTCTTCATATTTTTCCTGCATTATTTGTATTCTCCTCATCCCACTGCGTCTGAACATTCCTTAAATCCACTCTCGGGGCTTCACGTCCCAGCCGTTTCCTATGGCTCCCTCTATCATTTCTCTTAAGACACTCGGTTCTGTGTTATTCGCCCCCATACAAACTAGGCAATCTACAACGTGCTTCAACACATCAAATCTTTTTTTACAAATCAATCCTTTTCCCTATTTTTCTCTCTTCTAGCTTTCTGTATCCTGTGCTGAATTGCCTTACCATTGCCTAAGTGGGCTGGGAAATGTCCTCAGGCTGCCTGCTTCCCTCAGCCCGTCTCTAATGCCACAACGTATGACTGTTACCACTGATGGTGACCCCAGTCTTCAGGAAGCAACTCATCACTGACCAGCTCCATAGGGTCTCTCTGCTGGCCTCAGTGAATTTCCACCATTCTGGGCCTCCTGGGTCTCTAGGATACACCTACGTCTCTAGCAGCCAACGATCTCCACCTCATCTAGGTCTTTTGGACGAGGTGTGTTTCATAGGACAGCTCTTGTGGAGCCAAGATCCTATCATTTTACCACAGTCTGTCTCTTCTTCCCAAGGAATACAGGTGCCTCCAGGAGGCAGTACGGTGGCAAGATTCAAGCGCAGCTCCTTGCTGTATCAGTGCTCTTGACCCTTTGCTTTGCTTGAGGGCCACGGCCAAGCCCTGCGCTGGCACCTGTGTGTTCTGCCCCAGGTCCTCTAGGTGGCTCCTGTGTGGCCCTTCCTGGGGGTTCATTCCTCCCTTGTCCAGGAGGCACACCCTCTCCTCCCCTCCCACTGGGTCTTTCAACTGTACTGCACCCTGCTGACCGATAACCTTATAGACTTGCTGGGCTTCCTGAGACGAGGCGAATCTGTGAATCTGTTTGTGCTCCTGAGCGTCCTGTCACACACAGTGAGGCAGTCAGCCTGGCCAGAGTGGTTGGGCCACTTCCAGTGTGCTGCCTCCTGTCACTCGCCTCATGTCACCAGGGTGGCACCTCCAGGCCAGCCCAGATGGGCATCCATGTGCATGATTTCCCTAAAGCCCAGCAATGGCTCTAGGTGACATTTTGCTGGCCTTTTGCATCCAGGCGCTCCTGCTTTCTGGCCTGCTTCTGCCTCCCTGGCATCCCAGGGCTCTACACTAGCCTGAAGCCCAGTGAACCTCAGTACACATTGAGCCCCAAGACCGTGAAGGACTCAGAAAAGCAGGAGTCATTCAACCCCAGTTGTTTAGAGGCCTGAATTCCCTAAGTGATGAACACAGGAAGTGTTCATCCTCTTTAGGGGCCTCAGTGTCCAACAGGGGTAAACTCCCCACCAAGGACACTAGATTCACTAGGATCTGAAACAACATGTGAAAAACCTGCCGTCTCTCTGAGACAGAAAGACACACAACAGCAGAAATTTCCCCTTCCAAAGATACCTTGCCTCACTGTGACTGGATGTCTGGGGACCCAAGCAGGTGCTCAGCCACCTTCTTCGATTTGTCTGGGTCTCAGGAACCCCAGCAAGTCTATAAACTTATCAGTAAGGAGGGTTCAGTACAGTGAAAAGATCCAGTGAGAGGGCAGGAGCAGGTGGTGCCCAGACAGCGAGGAATGACCTCTCAGGAAGTCCTTCCGGTGGCTACTGGGTAGAGACTCAGTCCCGAGCAAATCGAAAGTCCTGTTCTCCAACAGGTGGCCACTGGATGTCTTAGCTGCACACTCTGGACCCCAACGGAGCCCCTCCCAGAGCATCCCTCGCCAACTGCCAGCCCAGGTGCTTACTGCCCTTCTGAATTGCACCACACTTCCTGGATCTGGCACTTCTGTGCCTCCTGTCCACCTCACCAAAAGAGCTCATCTAGCTTCTCTCAGCAATAGCAGAGAGTGAATCTAGTGTCCTTGGGGGGAGTTTACCCCTGTTGGACACTGAGGCCCCTAAAGAGGATGAACACTTAGCTTATCACTTAGGGAGTTCAGGCCGCCAAACAACTGGGGTTGAACGACTCCTGCTTTTCTGTGTCCTTCACGGTCTTGGGGCTCAATGTCTACTGAGGCTCACTGGGCTTCAGGCTAGTGTAGAGCTCTGGGATGCCAGGGAGGGCAGAAGCAGGCCAGAAAGCAGGAGCGCCTGGATGCAAAAGGCCAGCAAAATGTCACCTAGAGCCATTGCTGGGCTTTAGGGAAATCATGCACATGGATGCCCATCTGGGGTGCCCTGGAGGTGCCACCCTGGTGACATGAGGCGAGTGACAGGAGAATTATCTGTCATTTCTCTTTCCCAGCCTCCCTCGGCAAAGTTGCTCCCCTTGCTTCGCAGATTGCCACAGCCCCATAGGAGTTCCAGGTAGTGTCCCAGGGACTGACCTCAGGCCCTTGCCGGGCCAGCACTTATTCCACTGAGCTATCTTCCCAGTACCCCCTTACATTATCTTTTAATTGTTAGACTGTACATGGCATTGAGGCAACACTTAATCAATGCTTAAGTAATAAACGATCAAATTCATCTGGTGCTTTCTTCCAGAAGATTCCGATATTTCTTCCGATGTTGATCTCCAGACCCAGCCTCTGTTATTCCTCAAGACTTGATGAGAACCAAAATAGTTGGGAAAATTTCCTTTCCTTTTTATCCTTCCTTTCCTTCTTTTCTAACAATATTAATTTCCCTTTACTCTTTAATAGTATGTGTCGTCTCACTTTTCTCTCCTCCTTTCCATCCTCCACTGCTTAATTTTTATTTTTATTTTTCAGTCTCTTGTTTGCTACCTCCTCAGTCTTTCCTAGGACAACTGTTCAGCATTATTAATCTTTAGACAGTTGGTTAATTCTATATTATTACTATTGAATTATTTTCTGCTGTTAGTCAAGCTATTATTGAGGTATTCAGTAGATATGTATTGTGTTTCAATATTTCATCTTATAATTACAGAGCGTCTTGTAGCTGAGGGTGATACATTATTGGTCCTTATGGTATTTCAATATTCAGCATGTATTTACTGCTGCCTATTTACTTGCTCTTGTCAGAAGAGTGTAGGTTTGCTCTTAATAGTACTTTGCCATGTGCCAATATGTGAGTTGCCTTTGTGTCAATAACAATATTACAGAGCATTCCCAGAGAGCTCGGGGCTGGGCTAGTTACACTGCATTTTGCCTTTCAAATTAATGGAGATGGTTGGATCTTGGGACAAAGGAAAAGGACCATAGATATCCAGGTTCAAATATATTACTGAAAAGGGACTGAAGAGAACTCCGTACAAGTGAAAAGAATCAACAGGAGATAGTATCAGATGAGTGAATGTCAGCCCAGTAACGGAAAGCCCATAGTGAGGAGACAGCCTACAAATCCGGGAATCAGTTTCCAGCTATCCCTGAGTGAGAAGACTGGCACCTAGAACGCATGAAGAACTCAACACATTAGACCCTACAAACAAAGAAACCCAATCAAAAAATTACACTTGGAATGAACAGACACTCCTCAGAGGTACACATGGCCAAGGCATACATGGAAAATATCCAGTCTCTCTGGCCACTAGAGAAATCCAAGTGGAAACCTCACTCAGATTTCATTTTATTCCAGAATAAGCGGCCAGCAGCAAGTAATCAATTATCAACAAATACTGGAGAGGCTGTTGGAGGGAAGGAAGCCCTCTTGCTGAAGATACCATAAACCAGGCCAACTGTCACGGAAATCTCTCAACGTACTGAAACTAGACATTCCCAGTAATTCCCCTCTAAGCCTTTTCCTGCAAGAGCTAAAGACATCATGCTGTAGTGATGCATGCGCACCTGTGATTACAGCAGCCCAGCGCACAGTGGCTGAATTTTATAACCAGCCTTCGTGCCCTCCCAGGAAGGAGCCGATAAAGAAAGTGCAGCATTTCCACACAACAAAATATAAATATCTGATATAAACATACTCTGATATAAACAAAAACATCAAGTCGTTTGCTGGAAAAGTGTTGTATCTTGAGACCATAATATATTAGGCAAAATAAATGAGATTTGCAAATTTAAAGGTCACACAGTTTCTCCTCTATAAAAACCCCAAAATGTAAATTAAGAGCACAAAAAAAATAAAAGAAATTAGAGAGATAGGTCTTTCTCAGAAGGACCAAAGATGGCAGAAGAGGAGAGAGCAGGGAGGAGCAGAGGGTGAAAGAACAGTGAAGATGTGCTCGTATCCAGTCTCCAAAAACGTGATCACTGCGCACCAATTTATAAAAAGACAAGGAGGAAGAACATCGATTGTCCCTCCTAAGAATGGTGCCCGCTTGGCACGATGGCATTCCTTGCCTGCGTCATGCACTGCAGACTGGTGACGGCATTCTTGTGCCTGCGCACGCATTGCAGGCTGGGCTCCATGCGAGCAGACAGTGAGGCAGCTGGAGTGAGAACGTAGGACACTGTTTAGGAATCAGCACTGAAGGGGGTGAGGAGGAAAGGCGATCTTGAGGAGAGGCAGAAATGTGCCTGGGATGCAGGCGTGACACAGCCTCAGGAGCTGTGCAGCAACGCCCATCAGAGCTGGCCTGCCATGGTTCAGAATGCTTACCTCACGTCCTTACCATGCCCCACCCTGGAAGGTCCACAGAAGGTCACAGCCTGGGCTGAAATAATTGTCTGCAGCTGCGGCACACCCAGGACAAGCAAAATGCACACTCCAGGGGATCAGTGCTGAGGTGCCCTTCTCCCCGGAATGGTGGCCTGGAGGGAGCTTCTCACGGCCACCACAGCCAGGGGCCAGTGGACTTGGCTCTGCAGAGTAGCAGACCCACCGGTGAGCAGTTAGCAGGAAGGATAAGATCAGTGCATTACCTCCATTCTCAAAATTTTAGACCTCATTCTCTGCTGGGCTTTTCTGCTTCATCTTTTCGAAATATGTGCTTTTCATAGTCTTGGAATGAGTGACACATAGCTCTGCATTTAGGGCCGGGGCTATAATTCAGAGTGCTTGCCTAGCATGAGCAAGGCACTACACACACACACACACACACACACACACACACACACACATTTAAAATTCAAAAGTGTTAATATTGGAGCAGCGACTATGCCAAGAAAATAGCACTCTCAGCAGTTTTGAATTTTTCAATTAAGCCTTTCCTCTACGCAGGATTGCAAGAGCTCCTCTCCTCTGTATCCAGGAGAGATTTGCAGAGTTAGCGCTGCTCTCCAGCATCACCTCAGCCCTCTCTCCCCTTGCTCCCGGCCCCCCTCTCCTCCAGTGCCCTTCTCTTGCCGCTCCTCTTCACCTCTCTGGCCTTCTCTCAAGTCCAGCCCCACTTCCTGCCTCCTTCTCCCTTCCTCTCTTCCCACTCCAAAATTTTGCTCAACAGTAATCAAACTTGACCACGACAGGATTGATGCTTCAATCTGTATCTTTGTCCTGGAAAAATATACTGCTAAAATTATTTTGGATTAAAGTATTAAGAGGAAAATAATATAGGAAAGGAAAAGATTCGTTCTGTCCTTCTTCATTTCATTGGTGTTTTAGGCTAGAAAATACATTCTATAGCATGAAATACCACAAGCACCACACAGATACAGGTAAGGCGGGGTATGTCGTAAACAGCCCCTGTCAAATGATAACCAGTTCCACCGTGGTCAGTGATAAGGCCTAGCTAATGGGCTTCCATATGCCTTTAAGGAAAATTAGGAAGTCTGATGAGTCTGTTTATCTGAACAAGTGCAGATGGACGTAAACTAATAGTGCTTGGCTGTACTGGTCATAGCGGATTCTCAGTTTAAATGGCATTATCAACTGAAATGCATTTGGAATTACTTGTAATGCTGAGTGCCACTTTAAAAATTACTTGTTTTGTAGTCACACTTAACTATGACATATTGGGTAGCGTGCTACAACTTCTTGGTCCCATAGTAAGAGGGACACTGCTAAGCCTTCCGGATATTCTTATCAGTCTAGAAGGGCACTTTTTCAGTGTACATATGCAATACCGCTCTAAAGAATTTTCTAATGAAATCCAATGCAATGTTATGTGCATGAGTGAATTATGTCTGTCTGGGTAAACAACAAATATTCACATTTTCTTGTGTTCCAGGTCTTTCCAAGGAAAAATATTTTGATTTTGCTTATCAGAGAATCAGAGATGATTGATAAAATGAAAATGGAAAAAAATAAGAGAGGAGAGTTTTACATGGCAAAAATATTAGATGAATACTGAGAAGAACTGAGGAGCCTCACCTGGCAGATTAGCAGGCAAAGAGAATAGAAGAGGAAGGTGAAGTTTTAACACACCAGAAGTAGAACTTGGAAAGGAAGAAGTATCTCAAGGAAGATTTTTAAGAATGCAGCTGAGCTGGACTACAGAATCTCCCCTTGTAGGGTACTAAAGAAAATTTTATGCCAGACCACACAACTCTGTATCTTAAAGCAAGATTTAAACAAGACTTAAAATATGACCCTTTAATCCAGAGGCAAAAGCTAATCTTTCATCCAACATATATGAGGGACTGAGGAGATAGCTCAGTAGAGTAGGCACTTGCCTGGTAAGTGCAAGGACATGAGTTCAATCCCCAGTTCTGAAGGAGGGGACAAATATATAGGAGCAATTTATTGTGTGTGATCATATGTATATAGTTGATGAAAGCATCCAAATAGTATGCTGAATATAGGAAATTTATATAAAGTTCAAATTTTTATGATTGTAAATAGTCCTCTCAGACAAAGCCATAACATTTTGTTTATGGGTTGTCTAAAGTTATTTTTGTGTTCCCACAGCAGTTGTGTGGTTATGTACAAATTATACGGCCCACAACCATTAAAAATTTATCCTTTAACAAAAGCTTGCAGGCTCTTAGTGAGTGTGGTAGCAGCTACCTAGAGTAGAGGCCTGCCTCGCTTGGAGCAAGCAGACGCCCAGGAGGTCAGATGTACACACCAAGGGGCAGCAAAGAAAACAGACTGCCTGGGATAAGGTTGTGGCCAGGGTACGGGAAAGGTGACGAACCCACGATGTCATCATTCCAACTCTCGCAAGCATTCCTAAGGGGAGAACTGCAAATATTTTAATGTATCACTGCATGGGCCCAGGGCCAAGAATCTCATGCCTCAGCACAGCTTGACCAGGAGGTGTGTGAGCTGAGAACCCAAACTGTCACTCCTCCTCTTCACCCAGGGCACCTCGTACACAGCGCTGGAGCAGAGACCACGTTCTCATGGGCCAGTCACTGCTGTGACCGCAATTCTAAAGCTGCCACTACACAAAGGCTGCCGAGTGAGCTAACTGGGGCACAGGAACGCTCAGCAGCCTGGAGCCACCTTCCTGCCCGTGGCCCTTGCCTTCCGCAGGCCTCGGTTCTCCACTCCGCACAGTCTTGCTCTGTGCCGAGCCCTAACAGGCTTGGCAGCCTCAAGAAGGCTTTGAAACACATGTTCCTTCCAGCAAGTGGTTCTCTTACCTTGGTTCCTCTGTGTAGAAATTTTAAATCTTTTCGCATTTATAACAGTTTTGATGTTTTAAATTTTATTTTATTTTATTTTTTGTCCAGCCTGTTGGTCAACTTTATTCCTCAAAAGCCACATTTGCAAATTTACAAAACTGTTTCTCTCTTAGATTTAATTATGAGTACTGGCACCATCAAGCTTGCAAGCAACTGCAGATTTAGAATTTAGGTTCAATATTGGGTTCCCCAGAGAAAGTGTGCTCACGTCTCAGTGTGCCTCGGAGATCTTAACAAAAGTCTTGACCCCGCTCCCTTGTGCCAGCTGAACGCTCAGGTCATGTGCAGTGTGTATGCATGTGATTTAGCGTATGCTTTTGGGTGCAACCTTAATTCCAAAATCTTATACTGACTCACAGCTTCAATTCTCCAGAAAGCTATGGGTTCTTTAGAATCCTTCTAAGAGTTGCCTATAGACTAGCCCGTTCTACTCCAAGCTTATCTCCTTCATCTAGATAGATTATCAAATGCAGTTTAAAGCAACCTACCCAGTGTTTGGCTGTGTTGCCTGGTAATTACTTGGTCCTGGTGTCAGATTCCTGTGATAATAGTAGGCAGACGCACCCGAGAGTTTTGTCACCATTCTAAATAGTTTGTCATTTTTTCCAGGATCCTATGAGTTTTCCAGTAAACTCTCCCCAGCCCCAAATACCTTAGGTCTTGTTACTTAGCATCAGGAGTTAGAAAAAAAAAAAAAAAAAAACCTCAATTTTTCTTAATAGCAAAGACATGGTGACAGAGACCAAAGTAAATTGTCCCAAAGAGGACTATAAAGTCTTATTCAACAGAAAAGTTTTGAACAAATGGAAAAATATGCATTATTAAGAAATTTAATATAAGAGGCTGGGGACATAGCTGAGCAGTGCACCGCCTGCCTGGCACGAGGTCCTGAGTTTGATTCCTGGCACCCTCCCCCAAGAGAAATCTAATATAAAATTAATCTAATGAAAATTATATTTTAATATGAGTTGACTTAAAGTCAAACTTGAGAAAAAGGTGGAAGAACTTAGATGAAATAATTTTAAATTTTACAATGATGAATTCAATGGTTAAAAACAGCACAGAAGGATATGAAAAAGATTAATAATGAGAGGAAACTTCCCTTCTGGTTATCAGCATTTTCTCCAAAACTACGCTAAGAAAATTATTATGATAATTAGAATTGAAATATATAAATAGATAAGTGTTACAGAATAGATAAAAATGGAACAGCAGATATAAGAGATTTTAATATATGACAGACTGCAGCTCTATTCAGGGGAAAATGAGGGATTGGTTAATAAATGAGGCCAGCACTTATATTCATAAGCAGAAAATGTGAAATTAGAGCCCTATATAACAGCATGTTGAAAACAAAATCATATTACAGACTGGCATAAATGCACATACATATATACAAGTTATATGTAAAGAAATGCAAAGAAAGCTTTGTAGCTACACAGAGACTTTAAAAGTGTTATAATTGAGGCAAAAGTTGTCTATAAAATTTCCATGTTAACATGTGAGCAAATTTCCATTTGAACATCTCAGCGTTCTCAAGTATGCTCCCAATGTTCTAAAATTACCATTACTGCTTCAGAAATTGTTATCACCCTAAACAGAAACTGGTCATCAGTTAGGAAAAATTTCTCTCTTTTTTCTCCCCTCAGCACAGGGTAAGCACTAATCCAGTTTTTGCCTCTGCGAGTCCACCTAAGGCAGATATGTTGGATTAGTGGAGTTGTATAATTGCTCTGCCTAGCTTACTGAACCCACAATCAGTTTCCTGATTGGTTTGTGTTGCGGCATGTGTCAGATCTTCATTCCCTTGTAGATCTCATTAATATTCCTCTTTATCTGTTCACCTGTTGATAAACACCGCATCCCCTTCAGGTTTCATGAGTAATCCTGTAAACATCACTGGCCTACAAGTATCTGTTCATTTACCTGCTTTGAACTCCAGTGAAGACCTCAGAGTAGAATGAATGATTCTTCAACTTTGGCTTAATAGAGTAGCTCTATGTTAGCTTTCTGAGCAGCCACTAACCTGCTTTCCCTGGTGGCCGCAACACGTTGTACGTCCACTGCCTGGGTGCAAGGGGCCTCGCTTCCATTCGTGCTTGCCAGCATGAGTGATGCTTTAGAGAGTGGCCATGCTGCATGATGACTGCAATTATGCAGATGCTATAAAAAACTAAATGTGTACATATATATTATAATATAGATATAATTTCAAACTGAGGAGCTGAAGGAGGTAATCAATATGAGCACATAATTACAAATACCCAGAATGCATCACAGGGCCCTCAGGAAGCGTAAAGCGCACGGCTTCATGTGCATCTGACTGCCCAACAGTCCACGTGGCAATGGCGCGTACTTTCAGACATACTGAAGACATGGAAAGGCACCGATGCCCACTCTTGGTAGAGCTTGCAATTTTAGCAGATTTTTCTGCAAAGTGATCTATAAATATCTATTAAAATTTGCAATGCAGCTATGACAGGATCCAGAAATGTCACTGTATTTGCAGGGAAGGAGAGATCTTTGCACTCAGGTATCAGATTGTTTAGCTCAGCATGAGTTTTAAAGATATGCATGATGAAGGGAGACGGTTTTCCATGGTGATGACAACAATTTAATAACATGTACTATATTTGTACCAGGAACTTTTATGTAACTATGAAACAAAATAAATTAGTAACGTATCAGTTGTCTTCGAGAAATTCCTATAAGAAACTACAGAGAGAGAATAAGACAAAGAAAAGCAGCTCTAGTATTGCCCCATTCATGCACATCTGCGTGGCGTGCTCTGAAAACTATTGAGACCGTGCAGTGGACGCACGCTTCCCACCCAAGGAGTTTCCTGTGTGATGGAGAAAGAAGAGACAAGGAAAGAAGGAAACTGCAGCAAGAGGATGGGAGAAAAATGCGGATGAGGGATGGGATAAGAGAAAAAATATAAATCCAGAGGAAAAATATTTTAAGTGATCGCTAAGCAACGATATATGAAAATTGGCAGATCACAATTAAATTTTAATTAACAGTAACTAATATTGAGTGCTTAAAATAAATATGAAGCTAAAATCCCAGATATAAATAAATACATAACTGGAGGTTTGGGAGATTTTAAAGCAAACAACCATACTTTTTCAACTTCGCAAAATAAGTAAATATTTTAAATAATTGTAGATTTAATTACAAAATGTTAACCCTATATGCTAAAAGTAAAAATGACAAATGAAAATAAAAACATGAAAGAATGTTTTAGCAATTAAATTAAAGGAGTGAAAAGATAAGGCAGCAGTTCCACTCACTTATCATGCTCCACAAATATTTATGGGATTTTTTAAGGACTGTTATGCACAGGTTCTGTGTACACCACAGTAAATGAGAGACAACATTCCAGCCTTTGAGTAGCTTAATACTGTGTACACACAAGCTACTAGGACTATAATTTAAACTCCACTTCCAAAAAATGAAAATCTTTTTCATACTTCACCATCAATATGCTATAATGATCGTATTTAATAATCCCATGAAAAGGAAAATTGCATAATAAATATAAACAATTCCAATAAAGTTTATGCAAGATGGAGAAAAATATTAAGTTTTGTTAAAGAGAAAGCCCTGAGTAAGCAAAAAGGCAAATCACACCCGCAGACAGGAGTGTGCACTCAGATAAATCTGTTTGTTCTAGACCCAAGTAAGGTCATAAGGTTGCCTGGTTCTATCAAAATCCCAACAGATGTTTTTCACGGAATTTTGATGCCTCATCCTGAAATTCCTCTGGAGGAGTAGGACAATCAAAGCTGAGACAAGGGTGAAAGGCAGTGATACACAGGGACAGAGACAGGGGATGTACTACTAAAATGCCCTGGCAATGCAAACTTACAGTGTGACTTTGGCACAGGGAAGAATAGGCCAACGGACACAATTCAGAAACGAATTCATTGTTGGAAATCATGTTATCAAAACATGAGTAAAAATTAGTTGGAAATGAAGGATTAATTCAATAAATAATGCTGTGAGTGATTATGTATACAGAAAATAGACAATTATTTTACTTACTTAAAATTAATTATGTATGAATTAAAGGGCAAATACATAAGATAAAGCTTCAAAATATAGGGAACATGCATATAGATATGTCCAGAGGACATCAGAAAATTGAACAAGGTTTAAAAAGCACAACATAGAGCAAAGTGGTCAAGCAATGGCCATGACTCATCCGGACGGCTGACACTGTCAACAGTTGTACAAAGCACTGTACAGGGTTTCAAACTTAAACCTGAGAGGATCTGACTGACCTTGGAAGGTACAAAAGTTACATGTCTTTTTTTTTTTTTTTTTTTTTTATACAGATCTTGCTTTAACTTGCCTTTAACCACCCAGCAGAAAAGTTTAACGACCAGGCAAATGTAAAGCGAGATCAGTATGCTGAGCTATAAAAGGCTTAATTTAATAGCTTCCAACATTGCCAGTTTTACCAATAACTTACCGCGATTATGGAACACTGGGTTATATATACAACTATTTTCTCTTAGTTCAAAGAGAAGAATTTTTTTTTTTACCATTATCAATTAGGAAATGTATCACGTCTACACTCTGTGCTCTATATAACTACTATGAGGACAACAATATGCATTGTATCAATTATTGTGAATGTGGCACTAATGTGTTTTGAAACTGTCATATTGTTACTTCTTATTAAAAGTAATAATTTTTTTTTTAAAAAAAAAAAGCACAACATAGGGGTGAGGAGATAGCTTGGTAGTCTAAGCACCTGCCTGGCAAGCTCAGGGTCCTTAGTTCAATCCACAGTACTGCATGCCAGAATGCACAAATTTTTTAATGTACTACACAAAAGATGAGGTGTCATTAATTCTCCTCAAAACCCTCCCTTTGGTGGAGCACCCTTACCCCATGTTTCTGGCCACCTTTCAAAGCAGCTCTGGAAGTCCCCTTCCATGAATGGCTTTAGGTGCTGAGTCCTGGATGTATCAATGTCCTGATTCCGCTCAAAGTAATGCCCTTTAGTGGTCATCTTGTTCGGGCAGAGTCAGGGAGATGAGACATCCTGCTGGGCTCCCATGAGCCCTTCCTTCATGGGACAGTCCTTGGCAGCAGCACTCAACCGTATTTTTTGATCACATTTGCAAAGACTCACACAGAACCCCTTTGGAAGTCTCAAAGACTTCCTGAACCCCTTCAGAGAGTTGCAAGGAAAATAAAATAGCCGTGTTCAAAGAAAAGGGAATTATTTTCAGAGGGATTAATGGCAATGTGTCTCCTACTGCAAACATTTTTCAAAGTTAAGCATTCCGTGCCTGTTTCGATCACACCTCCTAGGTACGTTTATCAAATTAAGGATGTTTGAGGTATCACTTAATCTCGCAGCTTCGATTCAGCACAGTAATCAGTGCATCCATGATATTTTAAATGAAGAGACACTATTCATTCTAAGATCCATACATTTTTATTTTATATAATAATGGAAATCTACTATTAAACTATGAGAAAACATTTTGTTGGTCTGAAACTGCACTTAATGCAGTTACATGGAAAGAACCATCTGAGATTTACATGCAAGCAATAGTCTGTTCCTTTCCGTATGCATCTACAACGGAAGTGCTTACACTGCTGAGCTGTCTCCTCAGCCCTAGGACTGCTCATAGGCAATTCTGATACACCCTCTCCTCTGCCTGCTCCTCACAGTCAGTCAGTTTGGCTCAGTGCCTGGCACAGTGTCTTGCTATTACTGCTGGACTATCATGCCAAGCTGTTCACCCTCTGTGAATCTTGTTGTTGGTCTTTTTGATGTGTTCAAATGCACAAGCAGCCATCCCTGGGTCCCAACTGGTGTCTGGCTGTCAGTGTGACTTCCATATGGAAACTCTTTGAGAAATGCTTGGATCTCTGATTTCAAAATATTGAAGAAAGTCAATAAACAAGACTAGAGAAATAGAATTCTCCTACATGAAGAGACATTCAGCAATCGTGACAGTCCTGATATGTCAACCTTGCTGGAGATTAGGAAGGCTGATTTCAGGATGGGCTGTTTCTGGAGATGCGTGTCACGCACCAGGAGAGAGGAGGACCCACCCTCTCCATAGTACTGCTGAGCTTATCAAGAGATGCAAATGTTACGTTGTTCTAACAATACCCACTAATACTGGCACTTCATGTATTTGAATATTTGCAATGAAGAAAATGACCCATAAATACTTCTGTAAAAGCAATGGAATAAAGTGATGTGAACACTAGAATACTACAACATAAAATCAAAAATAGATCTCAATCAGTACTCGGGAGGTTGAGGCAAGAGGATCGATGTGAGTTCAAGATCAGCTTGGGTTACAAAAGTGAGCCCAAGGCTAGCCTAAACTGTACAGTGAGACAGACCCTGTCTCAAAAAGACAAAAAAATAAAATCTCAAATATGAAAACAGCAAAAGAAATATTGATTGCAACATCAAAACCAAAACCAGGACATAAAAAAGAGCTGGTTTACACCAAGGAACATGCACCTCAACAACAACCCGTCAAGCTGAAGACTGCTTTGGACATACTCTCAAAGCAGCCAAAAGCCACACAACCTGGAAGAAATGTATCTTATGCTCTCTGGACGATGTGCCATGTAATCAAGACTCAATGTTGGTTAATTGATATTTTTAATTAATTCCTTGTGATTTGTTATCATTTTAAGATCACTAACTTTTTAACGTATATATCATAGCATTTCAAAATTTTACAAATAACTTGCACTCAGCTTTAGAAATGGGAACTATTAGAAGATATCCATAGCAAGCAAGGATTTTTGAGTTATTAAAATGTACTGGTTCACACCGGCCATAAGTGACATCTGAAGGTGACAGTGAAGTATTTACATGGTCGGCTGGAGTAAAGAAAACCTTAGCATGGCTGAGTGGCTCAGGGATGAGGCCTGGAAGAGGTAAATGATTGCCTACCCCTTTCTCTCTGGAGCATTTCCCAGGGATCTTTTTTCTTCCCACCATGCCTGAGCATATTTTGTTTCTCCGGGCCCTTCCTCTGCAAAGCTCGTTAACCACATGTTATGTTTTGTGTATGGTGGTCCTCCCAAAGCCTGATGCACTCATGGGGCAGGGGCTTCTAGAGTTTGGGATTAACTCATGATCCACTGGGATTATGGGTGATCCACAGGGATTTTAGATCTGGTGAGATTATGGGTGTGGTGCTATGCCCAACTTGGGGTAGAAGGCCTAAATGCAATATAAGAAAAACGTAGAGGTAGATTCTCTCTCTGTTGCTATTGTTGCTGTTCCACCACCATGAAATGCTGCTCTCCGCCATGTGTCAGTGTGCCTTGGAGCCAGCCCAGTATATACTGAAATATCCAGCTACTGTGGGATGAATAAACTTTTCCTTCCTTCATTTTGAGGGCTCGGTGTTCAACCCAGTATCAAGAGAACGGTAACCGAGACAGAATTTCCTAACAGAGGGCAGTCATTGCTGTGGCTACACTTGACCACATGGATTACAAGATTTTGGGAATGGCTTATGGCAAGAGATAGGCAAGGTTCAGAGATGTTGTCTACTTGCGAAGAGCTAGAATAGCTTTGGCTGTTCTGTAGAGGAGATTCTGGTCAGAACTCAGACCAGAAGACTGTCTGGAAGCCTACCTGTAAAGTTCAGGCTGGGAAGGTTTCTGCTAGGAAGGACTGAACTGGTTGTTAGACTCCAGGTGATTTGTGCTATGGGTTGGCCCAAAGACTTAATTTTGCCCATGTCCAGAGACTTTGCCTAAGATGGGTGGTGGCATGGTTGTTATTTCGGGCTTTTAGCCAGATTGATGCTGAAAATCAAGAGCACAGAGCCAAGCAGAATGATATAAAATGTTGACTTCAACTGAAAAGAAACCACTAGAAATGCTGTGGACTGCAAAGATGGAGCTTAGAGGATCTCCATTGCAGGGAAGAACCAGAGAACCAAAAGGATGGCCTGAAGGTATTACTGAAGGTAGCAGGCCTCCATATTTTGCAGACTCCGAATTGTGGAGGAGAGAGACTTTGCCTAGACGAGAAAGCCACAGAGCCTCATGTTGCAGAATGGCAGCCACACCATGTTCAAAAATGGCCCCAGCATGGAGAATTTGTTTCTCTGAATCAGGATGAGAGTGCTCATCAATCCAGGCACTGAACCCCTACAGCCAAGAGAGAAGGAAGCCTGCCTAATGCTCCAGCTGGCAGCAGACCTTGGCATTATTTGTGTGGCATTGGTTTTAAGTGCATTCAGTATGCAAGATTGAGGTGCAATTCCAGCTCAATTTCAGAAGAAGGCCTGGGAGGCCAGGCAGTGTCCCCTTGAGAGGGAAGTATGTGAAGCAGAGAGTGAGAAACCAATTCATTGGAAACCCCAGCAGTTCAGTAAAGCTAGAAATGTGGATTGTCTAAGGAAAACTGCAAGGATGGAGCAAATCCAGTATACGAGAGAAGCCATGAGAGCTACTACCATGAGTGCCATAGGGGCAGAGCCATATGGAACTCACAGTATGCCACAGATTGCTTCAGATGTTTCATAAGGACCTACAGATTTAATGTTTCCCTGCTGGATTTTGGAATTGTGTGCCACCAGTGTTTTGTATTCCCCTGTTGATTGCAGTGTTTGGAATGGTAATGTTTATCTTGCACCTTTGAATGTTGGATGTGTATAACTTTTATTTTGTACAGGGCCTCACTGTTAAGAGTTTGTCTTGAATCTTGGAGGAGACTGGGGACTTGAAATTTTCAGCAATGCTGAGGCTGTAAGGACTTTGGCAACTCTTGGAGATGGACTAAAGTGTCTTCTGCACAAAGGGATATGCATGAGGTTTTGGGGGTCCGGGGTGTACTGTTATGGTTTGTGTCTAGTTGTCCCCCCAAAGCCTCATGTCGTCATGGTGCAGGGACTTCTAGAGTTTGGGATTAACTCATGATCCACTGGGATTATAGGTTTTAGCACTGATAGGACTATAGGTGTGAGCGCTATGCCCAACTTGGGACAGAGAGCCTGAATGCAATGTAATAGAGACAGAGAGACAGACTCTGTCTCCCTCTGTTGCCATTGTTGCTATTCCGTCACCATGAGCTGCTGCCCTCTGTCATGTGCCAGTCTTCCTTGGACCCAGCCAAGTATAAACTGAGACCTCCAATAACTGTGAGCTGAATAAACCTTTCCTTCCTTCATTCTGGGTGTTCGATAATTGTCCCAGCAATGACAGAAGAGTAACTGGGATACCACAGATAAAATAAAACTGTGTCACTGAAGTGTCTGAGTTGACTCAGTTACAAAAAGCTAACCAGCGTGTTATGTATTTTCATATCACTTTAAAATAGCCTTTGGACAGAATTAATCCTTAATATAATCCTATCACAGGAATTAAAAAAATCAATAAAATTAATCTTGTGGTCACTTAATTTTACTTAAAACAGCTGTGGAAAAGGCAGAAAAACAGAATTAAGAGAATTTCTACAGATTATGACTTCTTCTTTCATTAGCCATGAAGAGTAAGAAGTCATGGAAACCTGAAAATAGTAACTGCACACTCTAACATGATTTTCATTTCAAGATGGAGCTTAATTTCAATAATAAGTTGTAAGGAATCATGGATTTTAGAATCAAATGAAGATAGCACATTAGTAGATAATTTCTTTCACTGTCTAAGTCCAAAATGCTCAATATTTGACTGACATTGGGAGATACAAAAGTTACATGGTCTGTTATACAGTTCTTGCTTTAACTTGCCCTTAACCACCCAGTAGAAAACTCTAACCATGATATATAAAAAGTAAAGGTAGATTAGTAGGTTGAACTGCAAAAGGTTTAAATCAACAACTTCCAACATTGCCAGTTCTGCTAATAATCCACTATGATTATGAAACATTGCACTATTCGTACAACTACTTTCTCTTAGTTCGAGAAGAAATTTTTGTATCAATAATGATTATAAAAAATTATCATGTCTGCATCCTGTCCTCTAAGTAACTACTATGAGGACAATGATATACATTGTATCAATTATTGGAAATGTACACTAATGTGTTTTGAAACTGTGACGTTATTTCTTATTAAAAGTAATAAAAAAAATAAAAATAAAAAAATAAAAGTAATAAAAAATAAAATAAAATTTTCTAGGGTGTGGAGCACAGTAATTTTTCAGGATGCCAATCTGTCAGCGCTTGCACTTCTGCCTTCTTTTTTTAGATTTACTGTTAATTTATTTATGTCTTCTTATATTTCTGCCCACTCAAAGCAAATTATTTAAAGCTTTATTTTTATAGTGTTTGCCTGCATCCATCCTAACTAAATACAAATAACTTGTTCAAAAATATCCTTTTCTTAGGACCAGCCAAGTACCTCAACAGATTAAAGCACCTAAAAGCTGGCACAGTGGCCAGGGGTTAGATCCTCCGGGCCTGCCATACCAGCCCTGCTTCTGGGCACGCTGATACAGCAATTGAGACTGGGTGGTGCGCACCTGTAATCCCATCTCTTGAGAGGCTGTAAACAGGTGAATTGGTGTGAGTCCAATCTAGTAGTGAGATCCTGAACACCCTGTAGACCCTTCCCTAAAATGAAAAAAAAAAAAATTTTTCTTATGTTTATCTTTCTACCAAAAACAGACAGCATGAAGTCAACCACCCAGAAAATATTTTTGTCTGCTCAATGTTTTAACATTCTATGTAATATGAATTCCGAAAAAAAGATGGTGAACTTCCAGGATAATAAAATATTTTGTTTAAAATTATCAGGGCAGAAAGCAAACTACAAAATCCATATTTGCCTACTCTCCATACCAACAGTCTGAGAGAAAAGATGCAAACATTTTCTGGAAATTGGGAATATGGGATCAATGGAGGTTTTACTACTATTATCAAAAGCTTTAAAACACTTTAAGTATTTTGTTAGCCTTACTATGGCAGGTGTGTGTGTGTGTGTGTGTGTGTGTGTGTGTGTGTGTGTTGGTGGTGGTGATGGTGCCATGAATGTGTTACGTTTATATCCAAATTCCATGCACTCAGAGGTGGGGCTTTAGGAAAGTGATTTGGGACAGAAGCTCCCAGCTGACTTGCTGTTTGGAGGCCAGAGCTGAGCTGGGCAGCTATTCCCCTGCCTGATGTACAGGAGCCATGAAATTATCTCAGCACACTGTGATATGAAGTGAGCCTCCCTGTGCAATTAGTGGGTGATAAATATCATGTCCTATTGGCGAAGGAAGTGACTAAGGCAGCACTGAATTTAAGGAGTTGCCCCCACCAGACAAGCCCTCTACCACTGACCTGTACCCCCAGACTGCTAGTACTCACTTCTTGCCATAATCAAACTCGCATTCATTAGAAAAGCATAACCCTGCATAACAGACACAAAATACAAAAACACATTGCTAACTTATCTCCTGTATCTTTCTCTAGATCCACTCCACATTAACAAAGAAAAACTCAAAAATGGCTTTACTGGTACTGGATTATTTTGTCAGTTGCTGGCCCAGGAATTTTAATCCCAGCCCTGACCTTAACCTTTTCAGTTCTAGCACAAATCACACGCACTTTGTGGTCATGTCTCTAAGGAGAGAGATAGCTCAATCTCAGAAGAGTTGTGTGAAGTTTCCTGATTAATATTTGCAAAGTGCTTTGGCTAATAAAGAGGATGTCAAACTGGTAATTACTTATAGATAGTAGACCACTTGAACGGTCTAACTAGAAGATTGGCAGTCAAAAAATTTTAGGTTCATGGAATAATTCTCACTGTTAGCATGTGGGTGCTCTCAGCAAATGTATTCTTAAATATTAACAACCCTTGAAGAACAAATACTCCCAGAGACAAACATACACTTTGAATCCACAATTACTTATGCACTTTCCCTGTGCTTCCTCTGTGTGCATTTTTTAATTCTGTAGGTGAAGGACTGAAGTCCACACTCAAGGTCATGGAGGTGCCTGTGATTTTATTAGCATTCTCCTTGAATATGGTGTAGAAATGTAATTTAAGCATTAATACATACATACTGAATAAAACCATGCAGGCTGTGGGAAACGTTATTTATCATGCTGGAATTTTACCAGTTACAGAAATAAATAATATAACGTGTATATCTCTGCAAACAATGTAGACTCGGCTTACTCAACAAAAGCAGTAAAGGAAATATGAACAGCTCTGTTGTTCTGTGGGGGGGAGGGCAATTTCGCTGATGACAGCTTTTCATAATTTTACCCTGAGATAGCAAATAATTTTTCTTATTCTTTATTTTATTACTGTTCTGGATTGCACTCCTTGCTGTAGTTTCACCTTTTGCTAATAATTCTTCTGGAAATATATTTTCCCTGTTTTTCATATGGCAGTTACAACTGGCAGTACCTAGTTGAAGCCAACAGAATTACAACTCTCTTCAATATCCCTCCATGACGTGGGTAATATTTCAGTTTAATCTAGGGGCATGCATTGAGCCAGGGACAACCATTTCAATTTCTACTGCAGTTTGTTTAGGCTTAACAAGGACTAGCTACCATACTCCCTCTCGGTGAACCATATTAAATTGCTTACAGAGACCCACTCAGGAAGCAGAAGGCCTGGCTTTACTGTTCTCATGCTTTTGCCTAATAATCATGAAAGCTATAAGAAGAAATCCACTACAAATGTCCCGCAAAGCTCCATTCTACACCCAACAACCAAGTTCTTACAAGAGAGTTAAATAGCTATTAAAATTACTTCTCTTTTATATAACACTGTGTTGAGTGCAATATGCCTTGAACACCGAAGGATCTCATCTGCAATAATAAAGCAGTTCTGTGTCCCTGTAGTGCTGTCCACAATAATATTCCTCCTACATACTTACCACATGAGAGGCTGAGAGTGTAATTATTTATCGACGCTCTCGTTTGCACTCTCAATGGCTCTGTAATTGAGGGCATTAACAAATGCTTGTGGCGCGGGGGAGGGGGAATGATTGGACAGCAAAGAAAAAAGAATTTAAGTAAAAGAGTCTTGCTTTATAGTGCTTCTTGCTTCTCCTGAAACTACATGAATGTGCTTTGTGAAAAAAAAAAAAAAAAAATGCCACACTTCTCGAGGAATTTGTCAAAAACCCTGAGACTAGATTTACTCAATTAGTAGAAACAGTAAATGCCCATGAAACACATAAAGGAAGGCATATAAAGAATTGTGTGAACTGTTCTGATTAAAACAAGTGAGCCTCTAACTCTTTTATATTTTTGGTAGTAATTGATCCATGGATTTTTGATGAGTCTTGCTAGTTTCTGGCAGGTGGGAAATAGAAGAAGCATGTTGCATGCTTTGGCTTTCCTGTCACAGTGGCCAAATGCCTGAGACAGACAACTCAGAGCAGAAGAGTGACTCCCAGTTTCCAAAGCTTCCAACCATGCTTAGACGGCTCCAAGGCTTGAGTGTGAGGGCAAAAGGGTCACTTCCTGGCTGCCAAAAAGCAGAGCACAGGAGATGGTGTCGGGAAGAGAAATACCCCGGTCTCGGTTACTCTTCTCTTGTTGCTGGGACAAATACCCAACACCCAAAATGAAGGAAGGAATGGTTTATTTAGCTCATGGTTACTGGAGGTTTCAGACCATACTCAGCTGACAAGAGACTAGCAGCTGACTGCAGCGGCCAGGACCAAGAGCCAACGGCAGGAGTGACGACACTGGCGACAGAGGGCACATCTGTCTCCCTCATGTTACATCCAGGCTATCCATCCCAGGCTGAGCGTGGCACTCACACCCACAATCCCAGCTGTACTCAGACTCGCAATCCCAGCCTTTGATCATGAATTAGACACAAACTATAGAGCTGCGCCTCAATGATTGCATGAAGCTTTGAGGGAACAAATACACGCAAACCATCACAACCTTCAAAAGCAAGGCTCCTGGGGGAGACACATGTCCTCCAATCAGGCCACACCTCCACCAGCATGTCCAATCGTAAGTACCCACAGATTAATTCACTGATGAACCTAGCAACCCAACGACCCCAACTCTCCAGCAGTCTTTTCATCAGTTAAATTGGCAATTAAGATTAACTGGCACACACAATAAGCGAACTCAAAACATTGGAGATTATAGTTCATCTGTGGGCTGCTCCACTCATTGGCTGGGGCACTGGACAGTTGTCTTCAATAATTCCTGTGTTATACTCACATGTTGTACTCACATGTGCATTATATAGATGTTGACCTATGCGCCTTTTAATTCCATAGCCTGTCCTGAGGTAAGATAGCCCTGTGTATGAAGCACGGTTTACTAACTTCCATAATTTTGAAACACATATTCCCATTAGCTTTTGTTACTTCTTTTATATTCATTTATAACTGCCAATGAACGCCCATTGTTTACTAGCCTGAACCATTAGGTTACTCTTCATTCATAGAGCTTATATTTATTATGTAGCCATGGCTTGTGCTAAGCTATTTTAATGCTTATGCCCATGTCTTGCTGTGTCTGACTTTTCCTTATGACCTGCTACTTCTTGGTCATGGGTGGAGAATTCCAGAAAACAAGAACTTGCTTTATTTTCATCCGGGACAATACAGGCATGGGACAATCCAGGCGAGGAAATCACAGGCACGCTGCACCATGTTGGAGAATTACATCATTCCTTACACTGAATTATGTGCTAGTGTTATGGTTTGTGTCTAGTTCTCCCCACAAAGCTTCATGCAATCGTAGGGCAGGGACTCCAAGAGTTTGAGGCTTGACTCGTGACCACTGGGATTATATGCTTTTGTGCTGATGGGGTTATGGACCTGAGTATTGATGATATTATAGGTACAGCCTGAGGTGGATAGGCTGAGGCAGAGAGCCTGATGTAACATAAAAGAGAGACAGAGAGACAGACTCACTTTGTTGCCCTCTGATGCCCTGGTTGGTCTATTGCCTCTATCACCATTGTGCTGCTGTCCTGCAGACATGGACTGGATGCTCTCTGCCCTGTGCCACGCAGCCTTGGAGCATCCAAGTATGGACTGAAACCTCCAGTAACTGTGAGCTAAGTAAACCTTTCCTTTCTTCATTTTGAGTGTCGGGTATTTGTCCCAGCAATGAGAGAAGAGTAACTTAGACAGCTGGGTTTTGAGGAAGTCAAATTCTTCCAAAATTACTGAGGTCAAGGATTTTCATTCTTCTGAATATCCTGCCTGGTGTCACAGATCAATGCACTGAAGATGCAGGATTCCCCGAAGGGCTATTAGTCCATCAGTATTGCCACCTCTCTACACTCTGGTCCTCTTCGGGGAAAACTGCAAGCTGTTGCATCTGCTTAGCTCTGCTCTGTGCACCTCTTCAAGTACCAAGCTGCGTTCCCAATTCTGCTTTAGCAGGAATATCTTTTAAATAGATGCCACCTTCATTTTCCATCATTCTAATAATAACCAGGTAGTCAGAATCTTTGCTACTTAACAGGCTGACATATCTTTAAGTGTTTATTACATTTGCTCCAGACCTGCTTATGATTTGTTGTAATCAATTTTTAAAACTGAAAAAAAAATCCCCAAATGACCAGTGCAATATGAATACTCAGGAGGATTTTCGGTTTATGATGCTCAAACTTGTCTTTTTTTAATTTGGCATGAAAATGTATGATATTTTTAACAACAGATGAATACGTGTATATTGCTAAGCACTTATCAACTACAGGTTTCTGTCCAGCTTGAATAGGCAGCTCACCTCAAATGAACAGATATCACTGAGCTCTAATTAAATACATAATGAATCATTAAGAATTGACTAGGACTTTCTCTGCTCACAAGATATTTATTGTCTGGGAAGAAAGATAAGCCAAGCTCGCTCCCAACCTAACTTGAGCCAAGGAAGGGGTACATGAGAAGGACAGGAACTGTGCTCAAAAGACAGAGAAGGCGCTGTAGTGTGGTCATAGGGAAGGGGCCATTTGAGGAAGGCTTGGGAACACAGAAAGGATGGATCGTACCAAGGACAGATGGACCATGCTTGCCGGAGGAAGTGCATTAAACAGAAGCAACAAGACTGAAATATGAGGGACGTGGTTGGAAAATAGCAAGCTACGAACTCACTTGTACTCCATATAGGATTCACACAGGCACGTTATAAGGTTTAAATTGAATGTTGCTGAGTTATAGGATGTTACAGCACAGGGTATATTATGTCCTGCGTCCTCACTGACTTTGAAGGGCTAGGGCCAAAATATTGACTATCTGTGTAACCCTATATTTTCTCTAATTTATGGTCCATAAATTTATAATCTTAACCCTCTAGAAGAAAAGCTTTAGTGATACTATTACTCTATAATATAGGCTTTCTGAATATCAAACATCTTAGACTTGGAATTGGTATTTTCTAACAATCATTCATATTCTAATAAATCTCTATAGAATATGATAACAGCAGTTACACATTTTTACACAGAAATTTAGAAATCTAAGCATGTACAAAATTGTAGCCTGTCAATCCTATGGCATTTTCCTAGTCTCTTACTCTTATTTAACACCCTTGGGAGATAAAAAAAATATAACATGTTTTTCTATACAGGTCTTGCTTTAACTTGCCCTTAACCACCCAGCAGAAAAGTTTAACAATAAAGCATAAGAGATAAAGTTTGATTTGTTTAAATCAACAGCTTCCAACATTGCCAGTTTTACCAATAACCCACTGCGATTATGAAACATTGGACTATGTATAGAACTACTTTCTTAGTTCAATGAGAAGAAAATTGTTGTACCAATAATGACTACAAAAATTACCATGTCTACACACTGTGCTCTGTACAACTATTATGAGGACAATACCTACTGTATCAATTATTGGGAATGTACTGCTGACATGGCTTGAAACTGTCACATTGTTATTTCTTATTAAAAGTACTGGAAGAATAAAAGCTAAACTGAATGCTGCATGGCATCTAATATCTTTAAATGATCTAAATGTTACGGCACAATGTCAGTTGTGCTATATGTGAACCCAGGATTTGCATACACTTTTTATCAGATTCACAGTGAGATTAGATCAAATGTTAGATATAACTTGTATAATGTCCTGGATAACCCCACTTTTAATTAATTCTACAAAAAAAAGTATATTGAAGTTTTAAGAACAAATCTTTATGCAACTACGAATTAGGAACTCTCTGGGGTTTACAAATGAGAGTGTAGGACCTTGAAATTATAGTAAACAGCAACAGGTGTGGTGTCACACATTTGAAATCTCAGCAC
>PVJA010006523.1:60739-73120 GCA_004027025.1 Myocastor coypus
AACAAAAGTAAAAAAAAAAAAAAAAAAAAAAAAAAAAAAAAAAAAAAAAAAAAAAAAAAAAAAAAAGGAAGGAAATAAAGAATAAAATAAAAAAGGTAAATGAAGTAAGAGCAAAGACTGTAGCCAATAAGGAATGCCAACCATATTTGGAAAGAAAAGAAGCAGCCGGATAGGTGACCCCTGCATGTGACCTGACTTCGTGGTTTGTTAAGCAACCGGTAGGGAAGGAGCGCGGGTGTATGCAGCGGCGGAAGCTAAAAGGTGATTGCTGTGCTGGCTGCACGATGCGTCGGGATGGGAGATTGCAAGCATCTCAGGAAGTGGGAGCGTGGGGACCGCAGCAGCAGCAGGACCGCAGGCTCCTTCCCTTCACCCACAGCCAGGTCTGCTCGGCTTCGTCTCTGCAGAAGGAACACCTGGGACTCCATCTATCTGTTAGAGCCAAAATGTGATTAATTTGAAGTCAACTCCCAGTACCCAGAATGTGACTGTATTTGAAATGAAGACTTGAAAGATGTAATTAAGGAGAAACGAGGACAGCAGAGTCATCTCCTGTCCAACATGCCTGGTGCCCTTATGGAAAGGGATTCAGGGACACAACTACAGAACAGAGACCACATGACAACACAGTGCGGTGAGGCTGACCTGTCAGGGAAGAAAGAGCTGAGAATAAGCTGAGGCTGCTGGCCTCTGATGTAGGAAAATTAATTTCTGCTGCGTACGCCTCTATTGCTTAAGCCACTGGTACTTGGTGTGGAAGAGCAAATAGGACTTTTTGCTCTTTCTGTCCCTCCCTCGCTCTCTTTCTCCTTTTCTTCTTGCTCTTTCTCTTTCTTGCAACATGGTGAATCCTACTGATTTGTCATAGAAATGAGTGTGGGAGAAGATTGTTTTAAGATCAAGGAAAACTCTCCTTGGGCTGGCATTAAATGCAGATATAAAAGCAGAGGAAAAATTAGGAGGAGGGCATATTTGTAGTCATTTTCAGACAAAAAAGAATCTCATGCACAGAGATAAAAGTGAGAGGGTAGTGGCAGGTTGGGACCCAGAGAAGAGGGAGGGTCACAAGGCACATAGGGCGATCGATACCCGGTGCAAGTATCACTTTATCATTAAGATAGAGTTTTCCATTTTGCTTAAGTCTTGGTAAACTATAAGAAATACGAAAGGTTCCCTACTCCCTAAGTCCACAAGAACGCATCTCCCAGCCCTCATCCTGCCATGCCATCTGGAATGTTCTCCCAATGTGCCTGCTCCTGTAAAGGTCCAGGGTCTTGGGCAGTGCCAGTGGCTCATGCAGGGCCCTCTAAGTGTCCATTGTTCAGCTGGGGTTACCACTGAGGCATGCATTCTTCAGGGCCTCCAGGTCTTGGGGGATCCACAGAGGCTTCTATGCCAAGGATGGTGTATGTGAAACACGAGGGTGTGGAAAGGTCTCATGCCTTGGTTCTTGACTCCAGCGTGTCTTCAGAGACGCAGTGTTGGGGGCTTCATTCCTTCTGCCCTCTCTGTCTTAAGCCCTGACCAAGTCTTCTCTGCCTGTGGCACTCATCACCTCTGGGTTGTTGTGGTAGTTGATACGCTGTGTCAACTTGAGGAAGCTTAGCTGGATGGGCTGTGGGGGCCACGTCCTGCAGGATGCGGAGGGCCTGCCCTGGGATGCGATTGGTTCCACTCCCGGGTCAGATGGACCACCCCAGCGTGACTCAGCACAAAAAGTGTATAAAAAGAGTTGAGGAAGACTGTGTGATTAGCCCAGCCCAGCCCTGCCCTGGCTGCTCCCTGCCTGGCCCAGCCCTGCCCGGCTTCCTTGGAGAAGTTCTTTTCTTTGGAGGAGCTTGATCTTCGCAGCCACGCCACTTTGGAGGAGCTCTGCGCTGGCACAGAATTTGGGAGAGAGAGCTGTGCTGCTCTGCAGGCTCAGAGCCCAGGGTGTCACATGCGCTTTGTACCCACAAGAAGCTCCCTCCCGGGGGTTGGTAGCACTCGGTTACTCCCGCCACCACCGCGGATGGTGCCTCACATGTGTGACCACTCCAAGGGTGCCTGACGGGACTGCGCCTCCTCGGAGTCCAGGGTCCGGTGGGACAGCGCCCCCAAATGGGGCGCTTCTCCTGAAGGCTTCCAGGCAGTCCATCTACATGGCCGGCCGGTACTGCTGATGATAGGGGCAACATCCAGAGCGGCCAGCTCTGCTGGCTCCTCCCGCCGCTCCTTCAGGGCACGACACTTCTCTAAAGAAGGGTTACGCTCCATGCTGAGGGCTTCCAGCTGACATGGCGACCAGAGCTAGCCTGGCAAAGCAGTTTAAGGCTGAGCCTGCGGGGGTCCCCCTTCTCCCGAGTGTGGCCTCCCACCGCAGTGCACCCTGTCCTTCCCGTCTCTGGGCTCCGGACTTGCATCCGAGCAGGAAGAGGAGGTTCTTGCTCTGCTCTTCTTAGAGCTCTTCTTGGCAGAGCGATGCCCCCTGGCTCCCTTCGGGCTCACGCCCGCCTCGCCGTCACTTACCTCCCTTCCTTTCTAAACCACTCTCTTCACCACTGCCGCTGCCCAGCTCGGCTGACTTTGCGGCGCCTTAGGCAGCGGCTGGCACCCCGCAGCTGGTCTCGCCCTCCCTGCTTCTGTTCTGCCTTTCTCTACTGCTTCGCTGGCTCCTGACCTTGCGCCTCCGGTGCACTGGAGACTGCCTTCCCCACCGCTATCAGCACTGCTGCTGCCTCTTTCTCGTCTTCCTCTCTGTCCCCATCTCTCAGCCTCCTCGCCCTGCTTTCTTGCTTACAGCTGCTCCCCTGCAAAGCTGACTTTTCCCTTCTTTTGCTTCTAGCTCGGGGTTTCCAATTCTCCTGCTCCTCGTCGTCCTCTGCGTTCTCTTTCTTCTGGATCAGACCCTCCTCCTCCTCCTCCTCCTCCTCGCGCTCCTCCTCTTCCTCCTCCTCGCGCTCCTCCTCCTCCTCCTCGCGCTCCTTCTCTTCCTCCTCCTCGCGCTCCTCCTCCTCCTCCTCCTCCTCCTCCTCCTCCTCCCTGCTCTCCTCTAATCCCATTTTTGCAGGCTGCCGTGCTGGCTGGTCGCTCTGCTGCTCTTCGTCACTCCTCTCAACTGCCTTCTTGGAAGCCTGCCTGGCCGCGCCTGCTTGGCTCAGCTGGTTTCTGCCTCTGCCATCCTGGTATCTGCTGGGCATCCAAAGCAGTCTGGACCGGAGACTGAGGGACCTGGGCCCTGACTCCGAACCCTGTCTCTGTTGGTGCCGGCAGCAGGTGAGAGGCCTGTCCACCTGTTTGCCGAGGTCCAGCTTCGTCCACCTGCGTCTGCAGCCGCTCCTCCTGCAGCAACTGCTGCAGTGCCTGCTTCTCCTCGGGTTCCAGATGGCTGTGACCCGCGTGAGCCAAGAACTTCTCCCACATGCTGAAGTCTGTGAGTGTGCTGAGATCAGGGCGGCCTCAGAAGAAACTGCGTGAACTCGCACAGTCATTCTCGTGTGCGATTTTGCCCACGTGGGATCGACAGCTCCCGCCCATTTTCTTTTCGGCCTCCATGCAGACCTTATAGTATTTACAGAATTTAGTACATTGGCTTGGAATCTGTAATCTCCTCTTTCTCACTGTCCCTTCCACTCGGACACGCGCTGGTTTCGCCTGATACTAGATGGCTTACCCCAGTGAGCTGCTTTAGTACAGTGCCTGGCTGATTTATTCACCCACCTTTTCTCCTGGGAATTGGCAGCTATTGGGCCTGACTACATCAAACCACTACTATCTTCTTCCCAGCTATTTTAGACTTAGGCTAAGAACCTTTTCAAAAAGTAGGAATACATGAACCATACAAAATCGAGAACTTTGAACCACTGAAGAGTTAACAAGATGCAACGCTGCAAAAGAGTAGCTATTCCAGTTTGGAAATATATCCCCAATGCAAAGCATTGCATTCTTCTTTCAGTAATCTTAAATCTGTCTTCATGCAGAGTTTATGGAAGACATATTCTTCAGACAGTCCTTGATGTGGGAAAAGCTTTTATTTTAAGGCTGAAAAAGATGGATTTCTTTAAATTGTCGTAGGCTATGGCTTAGCAGCTGCATTCGGCACAGTCTCTACCCAGTTTATTCTCCTAATTATGCTGCTGACAGCTTCCCCGGTGAATTAAAATCCATACCCAGACTTCTCTTATCCTCAGCCTTTCCTTCCCGTGAGTACCTGCTCCGCGGATGCCTCGCCTCGTGCTTGCGTCTGAGTCTGGGGACAGCTTCAACAGATCCTTGCACGATAACAAAAGGAGGAGACGATAGTTCTTTTCTGATCCTGAACGTCTCACTTCTGATCCATATGAAATACAGAAAAATAAAAAAGTGATCTATTTCATAATACAAATGGCAACCAGTCCTTCCCTCAGCTCTTAGGAAGCTGTGGATTTTTGATGATTCTAGATGGGAATTTATTTAAAGAATAAGAAAAAAGAACCAGCGTGCCTTATGGAAGTGCCTTATTTGAATGGCTCGAGCTGCCTGGAGTAGCGGGTTGTTCGCGCAAGTGTGACTCGTGCCTTCATAAGTCACATCACTCACCACTTTTGATCACGGTCTTTCAAGGGGTGAACAACTTCTTTATAGAGCTAGAAATGATCCGGTGTGTCTTTATTAAAGGTAACCATTCCAACATCCAAACTAGAAAAAGAGTGTGCAGCATGGTTAATTTTGCTCCCCAGTCTAACTTCCATAATGCTTTTCTACTAAAATCCACCATACTTTTAGGGCTGTGGAGAGCCCACCCACTTCTTACCTCCCACCATGCTTTCAGTTCTGAGGACTTCCTTGGGGTAGGGAAACCAAATATACAAGCTTGGGTAGAACTCTTAAGTTCATCCAGATCTCCAGAATGAAGCTCCTTGATCTTTTAGCAGTACTTAAGAGATGGGCTTTCTTTAAAAAAAAAAAAAAAAAAAATTATTTAATTTATTTATTTAATACAGGATCTCACCACGCAGCTCAAACTCGTAGTGATTCTCCTGTCTCAGCCTACCCAGCACTGGTGGGATTATTGGCATGCACCACCATGCCTAGTTTCAGGGCCAGCACAGCATGAGATTCTGGAGATCGACCACCAGGCTATCTCTCCAGGCCGAGTTGCTCTTTCTTTAGTCGAACACAAGCACTGTCCTGAAGAATAAAATTAAGTTATGTCAGCAAGGTTTTCCAGAACCTGACTTGATTAAATAACTCGAATGTGTGCTGTGAAATGCACCAAGTCCCCTGGATTTGGGATGAAGAACTGGGAATCTGGAATTCTGCAGGAACTGAAGAAAGGTGAAGAACACTGTAAGCTGCTCACCTGCCACCTTCATCTACAAGAGAAATTATTAAAGGAGGGTCAATTTGAGCCACTGGGAGGAAAATGGGTGACCTCCATGTTAGAGTGCTTGGCCAAAATCCATCCACACGGAAGACTAAATTTTGCCTGATTGCTCTCACACGTGAAACACAAAGTAGAAATAGTAAAAAGAGCAAAATAAGAGACGGAAGACAGGAAACATGGAGCGAGACCTGTTGCAGATGGATCGGAGACCTGAGGCTGGAGGCGGAGAGATGGCGGTGCAAAGAGTAGGACCCGAATTACCTCGCAACTGCCTATGATGAATGCCCTCATTATGTGTCACAACCATGGACTAATAAAATATTTAAATGAGCAAAAGATGAATTATTTCTTCTTAGTACAGTGGGGGCAAATAGATTGTTCCCAAGAGTGTCAGTGCATAGGAAGAAGCTTCAAAGAGCATACAGACCACGGACAGGGGCTAGACCTTCTCCGACCTCACCCAGGAACCAGGCACCTTTAAGAGGGGGCAAGCAGGAGAGAGGAAGGAGAATGGCAGATGCCTTGTCCCAAGAGAAGGGAAGGACCGAGCTCCAGCGACACGCTATGCACCAGGCCATGAGCCTGGTGTGAGCCCATGGACTGCTACTGTCTGCTGCTTTCTCTGCTTTCCCACGCTCTGCTCCGTGACTCAGTGAGGTTGCATCCAGGAGGCTGGTGGACTCCCGGCTGAGTTCAGCCAAGAAGGGGACCCAGAGATTGCAGGGCAGCACGAGGGAGGCCAGACGGTGTAGCTCGCTGCCTGTGGGACCATCGCTCCCAGTGTTACCCTCCTTGACCCCCGCACAGGGGCACAGCTTCTTACCAGAGCTGTCTCGTCTGAGCTCCAACCGTAGGAGCTTCTCTCCTTATCCTCTGGCATTGTAGTTCAAGCTCGCCCTGCTACTGCAAACATGCAGCCGCTCAATCATTTCCTGGTTAGTTTCCTGGCACTTTCATTGTGGCGCATTCGGTGAATTAATTCCTCTATATAATGCATTTGTAGTATGTACTCACTATGTAGTAGCTGCATTTGTCTAGTCCAGTTTTAATGCAAAAGACACTGCACATCAATCCGTGTAAGTTCCCTGCAATGTAGTAATCATCACCTCTGCTATGGCTGCGGAAGAGCGACAGCCAGCAAATGTGAGGTCTTTGATCAGACTCACAGCCCTGCTGAGTGTGGAGCCATGATCCAAATCCAGTTCCAAAATCACCTTGAAAATGCTGTCTGCTGGAGAAGTGGCCAAGGCAGGAAAGCAGGATGGAGCGACAGAGCTGAGGTCGCAAAGCGGCCTCTGCCTCTTCTTCCACGGCCTGCTCTGCCTCCACAGTGTCGCTGAATGGGATTCTGTCCCCACTGAGAGAGAAAGCTGCGGTGCCTCAGGGTCCAGGGCTCTGCATGCAGGAAGGAAGCTCTGCTCCTTTCATCCCAACCAACGTAAGTGCAGCAGAACCGGAGCCCGGAGAAGAAGGCCAGAGCCACACATGCCTGAGATCCACTCTCCTGAAAACCGATTTTTGTCCCTATGCCACCTAAAAATATTTTCTACCTTTGTCTTATCCTTTCTGGCTTAGGAACATACTTATGAATATTATCATAATGGCAATCATTTATCTCAGATGTTTTTCCCTTTTAACTGATTTCTATTACCTGTGAAATATTCCATTAAAGATAATTCTTTTCAAAGCTACTGAATTCTGAAAGGTGGATTTTGAAAAAAAAAATGAAAAATGAGGACAATAAAAGAAGAAATTTAAGAGATTCTTCATGGGATATGTTGGTAGTATGCTTCACACCACTAGAGATACTCTAAAATACTTACTATATTCCAATACAGCCTGCAAAAATAAATAAGTAATTACGAAGCCATAGCTCCTAACAACGCAGACTGGTTTGTCACCATTCCGTTATTAATCATGGTCTCCTATATGCCGATAGCCTTCCCTCATAATAAATGTGCCATGTGGATGGTTACCATAAACTCAATTACAAGGATGTATGGACCCATATGCTCAACACCGAAACTCCTCCGGGTGTGCTCAGGCTAGGTGGAATACGAGTTCTTTAAACACAAGCGGAGCAGCACATAACTTTGGCCCAGTTTTCTTCTCTCTCCATACAGTAGGAAAGACGAAGTCAGAAATATAAGATCCTCCATCGTGTAGATTTTAAAGTCACTGGGTATTTTTCTCCCTGATTTTCTTGTTTCTCGGAACAAAAACAGCCTCTGTCGCTCTGCCAGTCCTTTCTTTTCTGTGCTGCAGAACACCTGGTGTCCAATTGCTAGGTGGAGGATAATTAGCCCCTCAATTATCACCAGTTTTTTTCACCTGTTCCACTAGCGTTTCCCCAGAACTTGAAGCTTGTCTAATTAGTCTTTTCTGACCCATTCCCCACCATCAGACTCAAGAAATAGCCCTTCCACTAAGCAATTAACCCGTGGTAGTCCAATCTTCCAGCTTTTGTTTCAACTCCTGTTGGAATCATTAAAAATCAAATGAACAAAGAAACATCATGGGACGAGGCAGTCAGACACTAAAAAGTTCTGTCTTCCTCCTCCTCCTGCCAGCTTCCAAATCCAACTTAGAGATGCCCTAAGCACGGTGACATTTAGTCGGACACATATGTGCCGCTGAATGTCTTGAAAGAGCAAAACAGCACACCCGGAATGATCAAGTTCAGCTCTCTGAAATGCCATAGCAAATATGGTGTTTATTTTCTACCCCAAAGGTGACAGAGAGCAAAAAGAACCCAAATTTGAAAATGCAAGCCAAAAATCTCCATGTGGAAAACCTTTTCAGCAAGCTGAAATTGAATCCCACAATTGCTTCTTTATGTTATCTTGGGAGTCTTTGAGAGTTTTTCCAAATTATTTATACACAGACATAGAAATTGTGATTTTGTTTTATCCAACAAGTCAATAGAGAAGTCTAGCAGAATTTTCTAGAAGGTTAAAGGATGGCTCACATTTACTTGTTTTTTCAACAAGTGTTGCACGCTCTTTACCAGTTGCATTACTCAGCGCTGGGAACTCAGAAAGAACTCAAGGTTCCTAGAATGCTGAAACTAAAAACTGCAGAGTATAGGAGATCTATGTGAAAGAGAATTGCTGAAATGAAACGCAACCACACACTTTTTTTAAATAGCAGAATACTATTCTTTGAAGTAGTAGACACCATATATATATATATATATATATATATATATATATATATATATATGTATGTGTGTGTGTGTGTGTGTGTGTGTACAGGGTCTCATATGCAGTTCGTATTCATGGTGATCATCCTGTTTGCAGTCTCCTCAGTGCTAGGATAAAAGGGAGGTGCCACTAAGCACAGTCTCAATGGCAGCTCAGTGTGCCCATGGATGGGACCAGTATGAGGTGAGGTGCCATGGATCGAACCCCAGTCCCTGCACTTGCCTAACCAGGCACTTAGTCTACACTTGTTATATTTTAGCTTCCTGTTTTATAACACTTCTCCTCAATAGCTCAGATTTTCATGAAGAGCCATTCGCTTTTTCCATGTGTGACCACGAAGCTCTTTGTTTCCCAGGAAGATCAGAGCATGTGATGTACTGAGCTGATGCTGCTACTGTGGGGTTTGGGGAACGCTGCTTGAAAGAGAGGACAGGGGCACCTTGTCACTGAGCTACGCTCCAACCCTTGGCATTTATTCATTTTTTAAAAGATAAGATCTCACTCATTTACCTAAATTGTCTTAGAATTTGAGATCCTCTTTCCCCAACCTCTTAATGCATAGCTGATGCTGCCCCTTTAAGTATGTGACCAAAACGTAACCGGAAGCATAAAGCACAAAGCTCCAAAACAACGTAATTTAATACCTACCTTGCCCATTTTCTAGCTTCGGGGCTAGGTCTCGCCCCAGACTTTCTATGAGCCAGGAAGTCTTCTCTCTTCCAAAACCCCTAGGGCGCTTATTTTTGGGGCTAAAGCCATTATAACCCAAACCGTTCTAACAGACAATTTCCTCTGTGCTGTAACACATAACAGTTTAATATATGATGCAATTAACTATATTTGCTTTAAAACAATGAATGTTAGAAGATCTGTATCTTGTTCAGTCTTGAACTTTTAGACATTCAGGTAGGAAGTTATCAAACATCTTTCCAGAAGAGTGTTTTATACTTGCTTTAGACCTATAAAATCCTGGTTTCTTTTTGAACTGTAAATTTTGCTTGGGAAAATCTGGTAAATCACACCATTCTATAAAGTATGCTGCCAAGAAGTTATATCTTTCATTCTTCTTTTGCACCACATGCCCTGTGAATGGCTTTGTAGCACAGTAGCTATTATTCTGTCAAGCTAAATAACTTTAGGTTTACCTCCATATTTTTGGTCTCCTCACAAAAACTTACTGAGTTATAACCATGTAATGATATTGGTGATTGAAAGATAAATAAGAGGGTTTACTGTTTGCAGGGCGCTTCCAGGCTTTTTGAGACAGAATAAAGTATTATGAAGCGTGGACAAGTACTGTGTGGGAACAGCTCCAGAGGTTTCACTCTCTCTAATTCTACATCAAGCATGGTGCCACTCTTTCTAATGCCACCATGTGAGCAACTCCTATTGCTACTACCCCCACCCTAAATCTTTTCAGATCTAAGGTGGATCCAAGTCACAATTTCTCACTGTCACAGCTTCAGGGATCTCTAGCTAGGCTCTTTGTCTCAACTGTTGGCCACATGACATGCTCTATTCTCCACACGACCATTAAAACTGATGTTCTGAAAGTATGCACCAAATCAACTTACTCTGTTGCTGGAGACCACCCAGTGTATTTCACTGCTTTTAGAAAAATAGTCTCGACACGCTCCACCAGCCTTAGGTAACTGGCCCTCTACCTCAGTCATCAGCGTTGGTTTCTATTACAGGCATCTTCCTCCACCTTGCCCCAGTGTGCAGAACTCCAGGCCCATGGGGGCCGTTCAGTGCCTACTCGTCAGCCTCAGGGATACAACTAATTCCTCTTGGACACTAGGAGACAGTGATGCCAGCGGGGGTTCACACAGCTTGAAGAGAATCGGGTGAAGAATTCAGTGACTCAGGAGCTAAAGACATGAACGAATAGGAAGCTTGAAGAAAGTGCAAATTTAGGAATGATCTGTTTTCTGGAAGGTCGTTGTACAGAGCAGAGTGGCAGTCAGAGTGCAGAGCACAGCCTGGAAGAATGCGTAGAGATCTAATAGCAGGAGTGTTCCAGGTATTAACGCTAGGGTTGTGAGAGCTGAGCCTTTTGAACACTGTTGTTAACAATTTCATAAAGAACATTTATGCGGTATTTTCAGAATCTGGATAATTCCCACTTGAATTTAGCTGCAATTATTAGGAAAGATCCAGTTCTTGAATAATAATAATTATTTAAAAACTCCAAGTTAATTAAAACTTGAAAACGGTATTGAACTCTACTTAAAATACAAATATTTACGTATAGTTCAGCAATTCCAATCATTCATCAATTAGAAGAAAATGAGAATCCCATGGGAAATAGTGGTGCATTAGGATAAAAGTTAAACAACTCTTAAATTTTTAAAAGAATGCACTTCTTGCCTTCCAACTGATGAGCATTCAATGAAAATTCACTCTGCGCAATCAGCTTTGCTCGTATTTCATTTCTTTCCTTTCTTTTCTTTTCCTTTTTTTTTTTTTTTTTTTCCTATTTTCAGGAAGGGTCTACTGGGTGTTCAGGGTCTCACTACTAAATCATACTTGTAGTGATCCACTTGTTTACAGCCTCCCAAGAGCTGGAATTAGAGGTGCACATCGCCTGCCCAGACTCAATTGCTGTTTTAGCACGCCCTGGGGCCAGGGCCAGGGCTGGCCCACCAGGCACTTTAATCTGATGAGCTATTTGGCCAGCCCTCATTTCATCCTAAATTTAGCTCCTAAAGGTTCTTATGTTCTTCATTTCCCATTTGAAGAAACAATGAGGGAACAGAGAACCAAATCTTGATCTACGAAAGTCTCAAGTTCTTTCTCCTCACAATCATTTCCTCGCTGTGGGCTACAGGACACTAAGCACTGCAAAGGGCTCACCAGAAAGATACCACTCTTCTTCCCTAAGACTTAGCAACACATTCAACCCAGCTATCGGAAAAGGGGCAAAAATAAAGACCTACTTATTTCGTTATCAAAGAATTAAAAATAATAAAAAAGAAATGACATTAAATTTTATTAAAAAAAGTAATAGGAATTCAATAATGCTTGTTGCATTGGTTGCATGATTTTCCCTTCAAATTAATTCTTTAGGTTATCAGACATGAACCTGCAAAGTTAGTTTTAAAAAATAACAACAAAAGGTTATAGGAAATTAAGAAAGAAAAGAAAAATTTAAAAAATTAAGCATTAACTACTTCTTTCAAAATACCAGCAGAAATCAACAGTGCAATTATCCAAACTATCCTGCATATATGAATAAATATATCTTTTTTCCCTATCTTTCTTTTGGAAGACTCTTTTTAAAGGACTGCTGAAATGAAAATTAAATAAAGCAAAAATTACATACTTTTTCCGGGCCACATCTGAAAAAGCAAGAGAATTGTAAAAAATCAAAAGAAAATTCTGACCTACAGTGAAAAGGGAGCACTCATAAACCCCAATTAAATAAAACTTAATGCGTCATGAGGAACCGGAAGACACCACCAACTCTCAACGGAGATTCCCAGGAAGACTGATGAACAAGTAAAGAAACAGATGAACAGGGAACGAAGTCATTTTAGTCTGGATTATTGCGAACAAACTTGCAGAATAGAAGGAAAATCTGAAATACACTGTGGTGGTTAGAGAGCAGTTTCAATTTAATTGGTTTGGGGACGGGCCCTAGGACCGGCAGAGCGCACTCCTAAGCAGGGCTCCCGTCTTAGCAGCCCCCACACTTCCACTTTGGCTCTTCCCTTGCTCTGCTTCCAGCTGCAGTGAATTAAGCAGAGTTGCTCCGCCATGAATTTGTCATAGACTCTATGCATTGGAGCCAGTCAGTCCTGGACTGAAAATCGGGGGGGGGGGGGGGGTTAA
>PVJA010006524.1:0-44343 GCA_004027025.1 Myocastor coypus
AAAAAAAAAAAAAAAAAAAAAAAAAAAAAAAAAAAAAAAAAAAAAAAGAAAGAAAACAACACGTGTGATCAGAAGTTGTGACACTAAGACAGAAGAAGTCGAACAGAACCTTTATAATGGCATGCTGTCCCCTGATTTCTCCAAGAAAGTTCAACACACGAGATGTCAATATATCTGACAATTATTAAGAACTGTCTCCACTAACTTTGACAGGCCCTAAAGGTCATCTTTGGCACAACTCAATTTTTCTACAGTATGACTGAGCCAGATGTCTCATAAAGGTATGTGTTCACCCTTCCTACATAAGAATAATAGGTTGCAAGATCTTTAATTTTGATGCTTTATCTTCATTTGCAAGGTTGCATACCAGAGGACTGCATCAGCAGTTACATTTGTCTTCTGATGAATTTTCTGCTGGCTGTAAACAAGAGTCTTGAAGTTGAACAGTTTTTGGAAAACAGAAACAACTCCCTGGGACTTAAAAAATTGTACACATGATAGATAGTTATGAAATACAGCATGAACATTTTCTTTCTTTCTCTTTCTTTCTTTCTTTCTTTCTTTCTTCCTCTTTTTTTTTTTTTTTTTTTTTTTTTTTTTTTTTTTTTTTTTTCCTCTTTTTTTTTTTTTTTTTTTTTTTGTGCTGAGGCTCGAACTCTGGGCCTTTCAGTTGCCAGGCAGACATCTGTGCTCCCTGGCCTGATATTAACATTTTCAAACTGAGCAGGATCCATTATTAAAGAGCAGTTTTTCTGGGGCAAAAGATCCATTTCATTCCAAGTGAAACTTGTGGGGGTTTTTCTGTCTACAGAAAAGAAAGCCAGTGGTAAATTAGCACTACAAGGACTTACTCATAAAAAGGGTCACTCCTACAAGCAGAGCACTACACTCCCTCTGAGAATGAGGACTCTAAATAAGAATGATGGGTCAGGTCACACAGACATAGAAACGCCTGATGAAGGCAGCTTGGTTTCCACGCCAACAGAAATTTACAGTACACTATTTTTATATACTGTCATAGTTTTGAGATTATATGAGTCTTGGAACGAGGGGACAGAAGAGAAAGGGAGAGTTGAACAATTATGAAAAATAAACACAAAAAGAAACAATCGCCAAATAAGCACCTAATAAGCACCACCCAAAAGGAAGAGAATAGTAGCTACTGAACTTAAAATGTCCTCATTCATAGGTGCAGTCAAATGTCAGTATGCAGTTGAACAATAGATTCTAAGTGGAGCTTACTTTTAAGTTATTTATGATGAAACAGAACCCCGAAGTTACTCTAAGTCTACAGTACCCCACTCCCTCAGCTGGGACCACCACTCCTTCTGACAGTTGAACCTGAGGACTCTTTCCCTCCCAGGTCTTCTTTCGGTCACACACGTGACCTAGAATCTGTGATCCTGCCAGACTTAGCAGTCGGCAGCTCCTTTACCACAACCATCCTTCTACACTGTCCCATTTTTCTGCTTCTTAGTGTTTCAGTATCTCTTGAAGACCCTAACAGCACGAGCTAGGTCTTTCTCAGAGTCATGTCTAGCACATGACAGATGCACATAAAAAATGTGGTGTTTTTTTTCAATTAGTTCATATAGTTTGACCATGAGAGAGAATGCAGTGATCACACCAGAGTTAGTCATTTTGCTTATGAATCAGCTCAAATTCCAGGCTGATTCAGTATATTGCAGTCACTTGCTAAGGGTGAGGCATCCATCTCCTGAGGCGAGTGAGACTCAGCTTTTTCTTTAGATCTGATGCAACTGGACTCTCCATAAAAGATGGCATCTCCTTTACGCGTCTTATATTTTCTTCTAATTTACTTCCTTGATGCCTACATCGGCCACAACTCTGGCCTATATTTGTAGCTCTCAAATTTATAACTTCCATGATAAACAATGCAATTCTTCTAAATTCGCTTTGCAGGCTTTTGTAGAGATTCTTGGGGACAGAAGGAGAGGGATCCATGTTTGAAATTAACAACTTACTCTGTGTATCAAAAGTTATGACTCTCAAGGAGCCTGTTTACAGACGTTGGAATTTCATGCTGAATGTTTAATTACACTTGCTATTTAAGTAACTCCTTGTTACAGAAGAAAGCGAATGGATGCTGAAGTTATCACCCCACCTTATACAAAATGTTAGATTTTGAACGGGGTTGGTAGAAAAACGAGACGGGAAAGTTGGAGGGAGTATGCACTCAGAAGGAATAGGAAATGCATGACGGGAAGAAGGGGATCAGAAAAGCGAGAGGAGGAGGGGAGGTGGAGAAAGGTCCACAGTGTTCCCTGGCAGATGGATGTCCACCTCTGAGGAGGAGCCAGGGTGACCGTCCCTGCTGCTAGGAAGAACGCAAGGCTCAGCATCTGCATCTGTTGGTTACTCCACAAGGGGCCGCTCATCCCTTGACCTGGTCCCTGCAAGGCCTGACCCTGACTGCACGTTTGTGGCCTTGACGCTGGTCCAAGAAGGCCAGAGTCTGCCGACACTCCCAGCCCACAAATCACTACTCACTTTCGATGATTAATTGTGGCAAAAATGACCAAGTTAGGGAAGAATCTGAAATGTGTCTCTAAAATGTCTTCAGTAATTTTTAGAAATCTAAAAACCTCCAGTATTTTTGCCTCTTTATCCATCTGCATTCCTTCTTCTAGCTAATTTTGAGACTAAGAGGGGGAAAAAAAAAGACCCCAAAGTTTCATCTACATGAAGACAGGGGCAAGGGTCATATTGCTTCAGAATCCAAATTCTAGACAAAATAAAGCAAAGTATATATGTCTCTGATTGATTGACTACTGGTAGTTAAAAGAGGACTCTATAATTACATAAAAGATGGGAAAGCTGAGGCCAGAGGATCAAAATTTGAACCTAGCCTTGTTAACTTAGCTATTTAGCAAGACCCTGTTTTAAAATTTTTAAAGCAGGCATTGGAGTTGGGTTATAACTCAACATGAAAGCCCAGAGTTGATTCCCAGTACCAGAGGGAGGGAGGGAGGAAGGGAGAGAGAGAGAGAGAGAGAGAGAGAGAGAGAGAGAGACAGACAGACAGACAGACAGACAGAGCTAGTTTGCTACAGTAGACTTGACTTTGTAAAGTAAAATGATAAAGCAATAACATATACAGGTAAAAAAAAAATCACAAGTGAAAATTTTGATTAAAAAACATTTCATGATCAGACATAGTGGCGCACATTTATAATCCCAGCACTCCAGGAGGCTGAGGCAGGAGGATTATAATTTTGACCCCAATGTGGGCAATTGAGGTACAGTGAGACTGTACCTCAAAATAAAAATGAAAAGAAGTTGGGGGATATAGCTCAGTACAAAGATGCTGTTTTTCAATCCAGCACTGAAAACCAAACCAAACCCAAAACATACTTCATAAACAAATTTTAACTAACTGACACTACAAAAAGAATTGCTTTCCCGATGCAAGCAATGAGTCTTGAAAAATGGAAATGATGTCAAAAGGTCAGAGCTGAGAAGATACTACTTGGAGCTTCACAAGGCAGTGGAGGAACATTGAAAATGAAATGTAAGTAAACTTCTTGCCAACCTGTAACCAAATTTGGCATTGTCTGTCTTTTAGGATTTTAAGAACTATGGTTAAGATCATCAAATAATTCAAACATTGACTTGCACATATGTGAGTATTCTTATTAAATAATTACTCTTAAAAGAACTACAAAGGAAAATTAAACCTATGAGATCTATCTTAAAACTTCAGTTAAGCAATAATGTTGCAATTCATATGGTAATAGTTCCAAGTTATGAAAATCAACCCTTAAAACATGATAATTTAAGGTATGATTTTATCTCTTTTTTGATGTGTTTAGTGCAAGGTCTACCGGGTCTCACTGGACAGCTCGGACCTGTAGCCATCTTCCCGTTTTCAAGCTCCCAACATTGGGGTCACAGGCCTGTGTTCCCACATCCGGACTCCTTCACCTGCTCAGTGCACCCAAGGGCCGGCATGCCATGCAGGACTGGGGATTGAACCCTGGTCCCTGCACTTGCCAAAGTAGGCACTTACTCCAATGAGCTATCTCACCAACCCTTAATAAATGATTTTTAAATGCTCACTCTAAATATGGAAGCAGGAGCCAATCACGGTGTCACATGCTACTCTGGAGGCTGACGTGGAGGAATTCCAACCAAGGCCAGTCTGAGGAGCCCAGAGAGACCCCATTTCAGAATGAGGCAAAAAAATCAGAAAGAAAAACCCACCCAAAATGGAAGTAGGAAACGTCCCACAATACATGGAGAGAAGATAACAGTTTGCAAAGGAAACATCACAGATATATTCCAGATAAATCAAAGAAGCTTACACGTTTTGATTTACTGAAATAAATTTACGAGGCACCGACAGAATACTTCTTCTGGAGCAGCTTGCTTCGAAGGGTTGAAGCGACGTGGTCTATTTATGAAATCAATATGACCTATTATCTCGCTACTGTAAAGGGAGTGGTAAGGAGGCCACTAGCATTCGAACTGCTCATCCTGCATTGTAGATGAGAAGCCAGGCACCTGGCAGGTAAGCAGGTTAGAAAAAACAATTCCAAGGAGGGGTACCATGAGAGAAAGCCTCTACAAAATACATGTAAGATGCAAAGACGTGCAAATGAGTAAGAAAATATTTGCATCAAAGATGACAGTAAGAGAAGAATTCCTAAATGATCTTAAAACACATTCGTCTATTATTCAGAAACTACCTCTAGGGTTATACTAGCTAAGTGATCAAGTCTCAAACCAAGAACATTTCCAAATAAATACACAGGAGAAAATACAAATAGGAAACAAATGTCTGGGAAGATGTGCAAACTAACTTGTAATCAAGAAATGCAAATTCAGGCAACTTTTTAACATCTGCTGAGTTTTAAAAACCAGACTTACAGGAAGGATGACAACATAAACAGTCTCCCCTCCCCTCAGGAAAATAACTGGAATTACCAGAGGGGGACCGCAAGGCGGGGGACATGAACCCGGGGTGAACCAGAGACTGGTGCCAGCCTCGTGGAAACCACCCAGTGGGGAGGCCCTGCCAGTTTCAGTGCTGGCTGTGCAGGGAATAACTACCTTTCCTCAAGGACAGCTGTGGGAAGGAAGAGGTGGAATTATTACACTGTCCCAGGGCATGAGCAGCAGGTCAGAGAGGATCTCTTCCCCTAGGCTGGACACCACCCATGGCCATTTGGCTATGAGTAGGGAGAAAGCCTCAGCCATTCTCTTCGTATTTGGCAACGAGATGTGAGGCCAAGAAGGTAGGGGCTTAGGAGAGAAGGCAGCCTGCGGGGAAGATTGGAATTGGTGAAGTAAGAATAGCAAAGGGAAAGTCCGCTGTTTGGGAGAATATACCTATAACCCCATCAAGTAGGAAGTCTGTGGGCCAGGGATTTTCCTCTTCATGGAATTGTTTCTAACACTCTTCCTTTGTGCTAAGGCTTGTGTTTGGTAAGAACCAGAAGGACTCTCCTCAAAGGACTGGCTGTGCCCCAGCTCTGGAGACCACTCTTGCTGCAGGACATTCAACAAGAAAAATGGTGCAAAGTGTCCAGGTGGCTAATGTCTGTGGCTCATGGAGCCTTTCTGTGCATGTGTCTCCTCTCTTCCCTTCCCTTCCCTTCCCTTCCCTTCCCTTCCCTTCCCTTCCTTTCCCTCCCTCCCTCCCTCCCTCCCCCTGTCCCTCCAGGTTCTCCCTATATAAAACAGACCAGCCTGAAACTTACAGCAGTCCTTTTACCTCAGCTTCCTGAGCGCTGAGATTACAAGCATGCGCCACCACACCTGGCATCTGTCATTCCTTAGATTGAGGCAAGCTTATTTGCTCCGATGTGTCATTTCATACTTAAGTTTTATGGGAGAAGGACCATAGCACACTCAACTATAGCGGAAAATTTATCTATTTGCATTAGTTAGCAAGAAGAAATAAGTTTCAGTGAACTTTCCTCAGTCAAAAGAGACTAAATTTTTTAAAAGCAGCATGAAAGTAAGGGGCCATTAAGTAACAGAGGAAGCATTTAAGCACGCAGTCTCTAGAATCAGGATCCCAGATCTGTTTGCCAGCTATGCAACCTTGGACAAGGTAGTTAACTTTCCAATGCTTCATTTACAAAAGAACAGCAACAAGATTAAATGAGATACATATGCCAAATACTTAATGAAATATGCAACACATGATACATGTTAGGTGTCACTCTCATCATCTTTATTTTATTATGCTTAAGCAAAAATTCTGCAAACATTAAAAGATAAATAAATTTTAGACACATCATTCATGCTTCTCACTAGGTATTCCTGTCTGTTCTCCCGGGCACATGTGTTCCCACTAGTTTAAAACTACACAAAATACTGTGACAAGTTTGATCACTGAAGTGTTGAGAGGATCTCATGCCACTTCTGAGGTGCAACTCTAAGAGATGGCGCATTAATTTCCTAAGGTTTTTCTCCCTCAGTCACCGTTAGCCCCCTAGATCTCAGCAGCTCCATCCACTCACATCCTGGAGCGAGGAGAATTAGGAGCAACTGCTACAGCATAAGAAATGAAGCTAAGCTGCTAAGGAGTTTAAGTTCTTTGCTAGAGCAGCACTACATAGCCTGACTGATATGGAAGGAAAAGGCAGAAAAAGTTGCTGAAATTTTAATTCTAGAAAGAACAGTGTTTTAGGCAGCATTTGCTTTACATACTTAGATAGTAAAGATAAATAAGTCTATGAAATGACAGTTAAAACATAAAATGCCAAACATATGAATGAGGCTCACATAGTGATAGCAAAAAGGAAAGAAGAAAATCAGGAAATAATTGTGACAGGAGCCGAGTCAGAACTCAAATCACCCTGAGCTGCTGTGTTGGACCTAAGCGCCAAGGTGGGAACCAGAGATCAATTACTGACACGGCCAAGGCACGCTGCAAAGTTGTTTTTTGCAGTAGATTCAAGAATAGAGGATCTGCTGAAGAAAACTGCAAAACTCTTTAGTACTTTGTGTCAGCATTGTCTGACACGATATCCGCTCGAAAGGAACATTGTGCAGCTATAGGACACAGTAGACTGTGGTTGTGGCTGTTGAGCCGAAAGTGATGCCTGTGACTGAGGAAACAGCTTTAGTGTTACTGAATGATTTAATTTTCCTTAATTCCAACTTAATGTGAAGCTACTAGTCAAATAGTTATTTGACTCATGACTTCTCAATTGGACAGTTTATATTTAAAGCAATGGCATAGACTTGTATTTGTTATTAGCGTTAGGACATCCCTAATTTATCACCAAAGTAGGATGCAATGAGAGCATTTGTAGTTAGGTTCTTGGTGTGTGTTCTGGGGTGTGTGAGAGAGCACATTTACAGGTCTCTGAGGATCTCACACCAAAACATGCTGGAGATAACTGGCGGGTGTCAATACAGACTATTTTATCTTTCTTCTTTAAACCTTACTATGTTGTCTGAGGTTTTCAACTGAGATCATAATATTTTACACATAGAAAGTACAAGCATTTTCATGTCAAAAAATAAAGTTGTTGGGCCAGAGAGATGGCTCAGCGATCTAAACACCTGCTTGGCAAGCACAAGGACCTGAGTTCAGTCCCCTATACTGCTCACCATGCTGACCCTAGAGCCCTGGGCACACTGTGTCGGCCTCAGAACAAAGAGCATGGTGGTTCACACCTGTAATCCCAGCACTGCAGAAGGATCCTTTGAGACAGGAGGCCAAATTGCATAGTGAGACCCTGAGTCAAATAATGAATGAATGAATGAATAAATAAATAAATAAATAAATGTCTACATTTGTAATAATGCAGTAAATACATATTTTAAATTGATAGTTTATGCTTTAAGAATATATCTTAGAGTAAACCTCAAAAGAAGAAAAATTATTTGAAAGTCTGTCCCTATGCAGTTGTTATCTCAGATTATGTGTTAACAAATTAACTATGGCTCTTTTAGACCATACCTATGGATTATAGTGGAAGGGGTAAATGCCAAAAACTGATATAGGGCAGTAGAGTGCTGTCTTTACTTTCTTTTAATATTTTAGTACTGTCCATTCAGCAGGCAATTCTGTAGGAGAGCAGGTACATCAAAAGGATACGGAGCATTCACTACAAAATTGATCCCCTCGCTCCCGATGACTCAACATGAATGAGTTTTCCCATTATAAGCTCCAGTCTGGTGCAGGTAGACAGCTGCCAGGGCTGGACAAGAACAAGAAGCTGGGATGTCCAGGCCAACAGCTGAGTGATGGAGCCTAGAAGTGCCTTCCTTCACCTCTGTCAGCCTTCTGTAGACCAGAATCCCATCACCTGGCCCAGACCCCACTACAAGGAAAGCTACAAGACAGAATCACCCTCAGTGCCCAAGAAGCACGGCCTCAGGAGCCTCTCTCTGGTCTCTGCTGAATTTTCTGTATCACCTCAGATTTCCATTTCTTGGTAAGTTTATCAAACAGGTCAACCAGGATGATGAGCACTGCTACTGGAGCAGCAAATACTATATTTGAGATGAGAAAAACCATACAAATAGCCAATGGCTGTATGAAATGACGACGCCCATTATTAGTCAGCAGGAACGTGCACAGCAGAATCACAATGAAATATCATCTCCCAGTTGGAAGACAGCAATTATTTGAAACACAAAGTAAAGAAATACAAAGACATAGAAAAACTGGAGCACTTGTACACCGCTGACAGGAATGGAAAGCCTACAGCTATCACACAAAATGATGTAGAGGTTTCTCAAACTATTAATAATAGAGATTCATATCATTTTAAAATACCATTCTTTATCAAAAAGAACTTAAAATCAGGATCTCAATACATCGGCACTCCCATGGTAATGACACCACATGTCGCAGGTATTTGTGTGCCAAATGGATGACTGGGTAAAGGAAATGTGTGTACGTACTGACATACAACATACATCACATACGTAGGATACATATAATACATATGAAGCACCCTCAGCCTTTAAAAGAATGAAATTCTGTCACTTGTAATAATCCGGATGAATTTTGAGAGCAATCTGCAAAGTGAAAGTAGCTATTCGTAGGATAAATATTGCATGGTGCCCCTTTATGGGGAAACAAAAATTAAACTATGAAATGCACAGATCCAGCATGCAGAACTGTGTTTTTCATAATTCTGTAGGAGAGGAAATGTGGGGCTTTAGTCCAAGGACTATGGAGTCTCACTTATACAAGATGAGTAACTTTTAGAAATCTGCAGTGCAACATGGTACTTACCATTAACAAAACTATGCAGTGTACTTGAAAAATCATGAAGAGGACTCACTACTCAGTAACATTCTTGCCTTACTTTTCAGATCGTGATACATAGTTTATTAGTCATTCTTATCCTGTATTTTGATATGAAATTTTGTTGTACTCTTTCATAGAAGAAGAGTGATTATTTTACTTTATTAATACCTACTAGCATTACATTGAAATACTTTTATTTAAAAAGATAGGAGGGGAAGATGATATAGCTCACATATCTCTTCCCACAATAAAATTAATATATAGTTTTTAAGTTTCCCCGTTGTTCTGGCTTATGTCTAGGTGTTCGCCCAAATCCTCGTGCAGTCCTGGGGCAAGGACTTCTAGAGTTTGAGATTAGTTCATGATCAAGGCTGTGGTTGTGGGTTTTAGTACTGCTGGGAGTACTACGCCCAGCCTGGGGCGTATAATCTGAAGGCAATTTCAGGGAGACAGACTCCCCCTCCGCTGCCGTTGTTACCTCTACTCCTCACTTTTGCTCTCTGCTCTTTGCCAGTTATTCTCTGCCTTGGAGCCGGCTGAACATGGACTGAAACCTCCAGCAACTATGAGCTAAATAAACCTTTCCTTCCTTCATTATGCGTGTCAGGTGCTTGTCCCAGCAATGACAGAGAGCAACTGAGACCCCCGTTATAAATTCTGGCCAACACATTATACTGGAAATTATAGCTATGGCAGTCCGTCCATCCCCAGTTTCTCTCCAGTTCCTAGTGGCTGCCCCTTCTGCACACTCCTCTCCTTCTGCCATTGCATAGGGTCAAGAGAAAGCCACCACCCAGCATGAGAATCTGGGCCAGAAGAGCGTGCTGCATCATGGGAGCTGGGAAGGAAGGCACCGGGTACATGCCGGAAAGCAGGCTTCAGGCTTCCCAAGAAAAGAGGACCATTGACCTTCCAAGAGGGAGTCTGAGGTTTGCAGCTCTGTGTGCTGCAGGGAACCTGCGGGCTTCAGCTTACACCCTGTGAGTGCTCCAGGCACTGAGCCTCCTGGCTCTGTTTGCCGGGTTGCACAACCAGAGCAAGTTGTGAGATTCCGATGGGCTCACCCTCTGTGTCCCTGTGGAACTCTGCCAGTTCATAGAAGGATAAGGAGCTGCATGAGGGTCCTGCCCTAGCTGTGAAGAAGCCTGTCCCAGAGAGTCAGAGAAAGAAGGAATCTGCATGCAGGGAACCTCATGCATCCAGAGATGTCTCTAAGGCGTGACATAAACCCCCTGGTCATCATTTATGTGAAGTCTGTCTAGCTCAAAGAGACAGTAGTCACTGTCAGGACTTCAGAGTTTGGGAAAAGATCTAATCTAATCTATCTATCTATCTATCTATCTATCTATCTATCTATCTATCATCTATCTATCTATCATCTATCTATCTATCTATCTATCTATCTATCTATCTATCTATCTATCTATGCAACCATTCCAAAAATTGGATAAAAGAAAGCACATTCTGTCTTCAATGTTCTGCTCCGTTGTTCCTTGCACCCAGTCAATATTATGTTTACTTAAGGGAATACATTTCTGTCTAACATTTTTTCTTGCTACTGATTCAAAGTTAGGTACTGTTCTAGTTAACATTTACACAGCCACTGTATGCAAATGATTTCTCTCCTAAGGGTACAGTTACACTGCCTTATAAGACAATAAACAATGTTTTGTTTTTGTCTAGCGGTCCATTGCTAACTTAGCAGTGTTAATCTAGTATTGCTTCATATTGTTTCTATAGACTTAGTTCTCCTATTTTTTTTGTTCAATTATCTTTGCCATCTTTCTGATTCCCTAATTAATAAGCTGAATACATTTTGACACGAATTCATTCTATTTCCATAAAGGTCTTTTTTCTGACTTAATTGGGAAATTATACTTTGAAAGTAGGCAAGCATTTGCCCATTCTCCACTGACCCCTTAACTTCCCCCAGCACCTGCTCTCTCTAAGGATCTTCGCCAAGCAGCTCCCGGATGCTGGAAATTGGCCAGGCTGGTGACTCACCGCTGAGCGAAGTCTGCCATGTCATAACACCTCAGGTGAGTGGTGAACCAGCTCCCCAGCCGGGCATCCCTCAGGGCTCTGAGAGAAAAGATGTCAAGAAAAGTTTCTAAATGTGTGTAGGAGGGAAGTGAGGCCAGAGCTCCTGAGGGGAGAGGACAGAAACAGAGTGCCTCAACAGAAGGGGAGCAAATTGGAGTATTAATTGGGTTGTCGAATTGAGTAGGAAACCCCAAGCAGATGGGCTTAGCACGAATCTGGACATGTCTGGGTGACGGACTCACCAAAGACAGAAGCCCCGCCCTGGGTGTGGCCGATGCCAGCCAATCCGCTTGTAGCCTGAGTGGAATAAAAAGGGGAAGAGGAAAGTCCGCCCTTCTGCTTCTTCAGAGAACCTGCAATCTTAGCTGTCTTTGGTGTCTGTCTCTAGGCTTCCCACGTAGACCTTTCTTCAGCTTCCCGATAGAACTCGCACAGGACTCTCCCATGAGCCGCAGGTCTTTGGCTTTTAGCCAAACTCTCTGGCCCTCCAGTGTGCAGGTGGCCCTTGCACTTTTCTACCCCTGACTCTGCAGGTGACCATCATCAGCCGATATTATAATTTTTTAAAAAATGTATTTGATACAGGCTCATGTTACAGAGCTTGATAGTGATCTTCTTGTTTTCATCCTCTCCAGCACTGAGATTACAGGCATGCCCCACCACATCTAGACTCTAAATTTATTTGCATATCATAAAAATATAGATAAATCCATATATCAGTTCCTCTAATAACCCCTAACTGATAGAGTAAGGGACATTAAAAGATACTCCTCTGTAATATTTGCCCAGGATTGTCTATGATATATTTTTTATTTTTTTTCTCGTTTCAGAACCTTTGTTTGTTTATTCACTCATTTTTATGGCTGGCTCAGCCCGCCCCGAGGGCAGGGCTGGCGCAGCATGTGGTGCTGGGAATCAAACCGAGGTCCCTGAAGCCGCCCAAGCTTTCCCAAGCAGGCGCTTTAGACCACTGAGCCATCCCGCTGGGCCCCTGTCTATGATATAATAATGAATGGATGGGTAAAAGAAAACACGCTATGTTGGTCTCATCTTCCAAACATGACTTAGTTGCAGGACAGGTGATGTCAGGATCAATGCCTACCACCTAGCATGGGTGCCACTGATGCTGCTGACCCCAGAGTGAGACCCAAACGCCAGTGACCCTGTCTTTTCCATTGATACTGATTTTAACAAAGTTACACATAGGCTGATTCAAAGGAACCATTGCTTCTATGTGCAAATTCGCCGTCTTCTCTGACCATCGTTCTTCTTAATGATTGCACGCCACAGTGTACTACGGAAAATCACCCTGCTTCCTTCTCTGCTCTGGCTGTGAGGCCTTCATTCATGCTCAGTTTGCATTCAAAGAACTCAACTAAGCAAGCAAATTACAGGTCTGAGGTGAGGATTCACTCCACTCCCACCCTGCCGTGAGTCACACACTGAACGCCAGCATTTTTTCCAGATAGTTCATCAGCAATAGTAGCAGACCTCTCCCGAAAGGTCACCACGCTGCTAAAACAATCATGTGCGTCAGGGTCCCCAGTCAGGCTGAGCTGATTCAACAGGAAGTAATCAGAGATAAGGAAAAACTAACAAGAGTTATAAAAATATACACTTTGGAGGCTGTACCTAGAAGGGAAGTGGAGTTTACCAGGAGACGAAGGGAGTGTACTGAAATGATAAGAACGTGAGCTACAGAAGGGAATGAAGATTTTATGAGAAGTTAAGTTAAATCATAGAACAACTGTTTTTCTGCTATAAAAGAAATAAGGGGTTAAGTAAAAACTCAGTGGGGCTTTGCCAAGATAGGAAGGAAGGTCGTTTGCCAGAGGAGTTCGACTTTAGAAAGAAACGAATGTGTTTTCAGGGCTCACTAGAGAGGGAAAGGCACAGAGGGCCAAGGCAGAAGAGCTTTCCTCAAGGAAAGATGCAATGGGAGCGGGGTAAGAATATCACGGGGAGGAAGAGCATTGGACTCCACTGGGGAATGCCCAGGCCAGGAAGTTCCAGTGAAATTTCCAGTCAGAATGGGAGTAACTACAAGCACAGAGGTCAGTGGGCTATAGTCTCAGTTCCAGTAGGTCAGAGAGTGACACTGTCTCTAAGAGAAAACCTAAAAATGTGATGGTAAAACACCGCTGAACTCCCTCTCACCAAGTTATATGCTCTCTCTGTCTCTCTGTCTCTGTCTCTGTATCTCTCTGCCTCTGTCTCTCTCTGTCTCTCTCTGTCTCTCTCTCTGTCTCTCTCTCTGTCTCTCTCTCTGTCTCTCTCTCTCTCTCTCTCTCTCTCTCTCTCTCTCTCTCTCCTGCTCACTCTGGGAGGGAGTAAAATTCGGTTCTTTACTAGGCTCAGCAAACAGCAATTTCCTATTTACTTTGGCCCAGTGAGGTCCAGCAAGTTATGTCATTCATAGGTGTTGAAAAAGCTCACATATGTGTGCACACATATGTGTATAGCTCTATGCTGAAAGAGATTGTGTCCTCCCTAAAACTCAGATCCTAGATCCAATCCCCAAATTGTGACTGTATATGAAGATAAGCCCGTTAGCAATTAGGTTCAATCAAGGCTGCTAGGGAAGACCGTAATTCCATCTGAATATCTGGTACCAAAGGAGGAGGAGGAGAAGGAAAAGGAGGAGGAAGAAGAAGCCCAACACAGAGGCTTTTTCAACAGGCCCAGCACATCTGGGGCCTGTGTACAGAGGAGGGACGACCGTATAAGATGTGCTGAGGAGGAACAAATAAATAGCAAGCGGAAGAGAGAGCTCAGGAGAAAGCAGACCTGCTAATGCTTACTCTTGAACTTCTAACCTCAGAAGTGTGGGAAAATAATTGCTTGCTGTGTGAGGCTCCCAACCTTGGCGTTTTTCTGCGGCAGCCCTATCAATTATACACATACAACCTAGGTGGAGATATTTAAATATATTTGTTTCTCCCTCCCACATACATAGGGGGAAAAATTTCATACCATACTCAAAATATATAAAAATTACATGTGTCTTTAAGAAAAAAATAGGAAAATAGATAAACGTCTTAGGTAGATTTTTTTTTTTTTCTCATTAAACTTTGTTTTAATGGGTCTCGAAATTCTGTGACAGATTTTTTTGGTCAAGTTGTTTCCATTAGAAAGTATTGATTTTAAAAACTAATAATCTAAAAACTGCCACACACACACACACACACACACACACACACACACACGAAATGGTCCACAAAACATTCTCCTTTCCTTCTGAAAGTTTTAAAATGCACTGATATCATTAACCAGTCTTTCAGTATTAAATTTAAATGGCCCAGAGTGATAAACAGTCCTGAGACTGGTCTTCCACCACTGATTAAGACTGCGGCGGCAGTGGGTAGGGGTAATACTCATTTAGCCATCTGAGCTTTCTGGGCAGACTTGGTGACCTTGCCAGCTCCAGGAGCCTTCTTGTCCAAAGCTTTGATGACACCCACAGCAACTGTCTGTTTCATATCGTGAATGGTAAAAAAACTCAGAGGTGAGTAGTCAGAGAAGCTCTCTACACACATGGCCTTGCCTGGAACCGTGTCAACAATGGCAGCATCACCAGATTTCAAAACCTTGAGCCCATCTTCCAGCTTCTTACCAGACGAGTGATCAAGCTTTTCTTTCAGCTCAGCAAACTTGCAAGCAATGTCAGCTGTGTGACAATCCAGGACAGTGGCATAGCCAGCACCGATCTGCCTGGGACGCTTCAGGATAATCACCTGAGCAGTGACACCAGCTGCTTCCATTGGTGGGTCACTTTTGCTGTCACCAGCAACATTGCCCGGCGGACATCTTTGACAGACACGTTCTTGACGTTGAAGCCCACATTGTCCCCAGGAAGAGCTTCACTCAAAGCTTCATGGTGCATCTCAGCAGACTTGACTTCAGTTGTGATGCTGACTGGAGCAAAAGTGACCACCATGCCAGGTTTGAGAACACCAGTCTCCACTCGGCCCACAGGGACAGTGCCAATACCACCAATTTTGTAGACATCCTGGAGGGGCAGCCACAAAGGCTTGTCAGCTGAGTGAGTGGGTGGAAGAATGCAATGCAAAGCTTCAAGCACGCTGGTTCCACTGGCATTGCCATCTTTATGGGTGACCTTCCATCCTTTGAGGCAAGGCATGTTAGCATTTGGCTCCAGAATATTGTCACTATTCCAACCAGAAATTGGCACAAAAGCTACAGTGTCAGGGTTGTAGCCGATTTTCTTAATGTAAGTGCTGACTTCTTTAACGATTTCCTCGTATCTCTTCTGGCCGTAGGGTGGTTCTGTGGAATCCATTTTGCTAACATCGACAATTAGTTGTTTCACATCTAGTGTGTAAACCAGAAGGGCATGCTCACGGGTCTGCCTATTCTTAGAGACAGCAGCTTTGAATTCACCAACACCAGCAGCAATAATCAGGACAGCACCGTTAGCTTGAGATATGCCTGTAATCATGTTTTTGATGAAGTCTCTGTGTCTGGGGGCATCACCAATGGTCACATAATACTTGCTGGTCTCAAATTTCCACAGGGAGATGTCAATGGTGATACCATGCTTACGCTCAGCTTTCAGCTTGTCAAAGACCCAGCCATACTTGAAGGATCCCTTTCCTATCTCAGCAACCTCCTGCTGAAACTTTTCAATGGTTCTTTTGTCGATGCCACCTTTGTAGATCAGATGGCCAGTGGTGATGGACTTGCCTGAGTCCACATGTCTGATGATGGTGATATTAATGTGAGTCATTTCCCTTCCAATACTGGCTTTGATTTACTGCTGGTTTTCACTATACCTGTGCTCTTGCAGCAAACCTGTTGCAAAAAAGAACCTTAAGTAGATAATTAATAATTAAAAGAAAATACCAAGTAAATAAATATACACAAGGAAGTTATTCAGCTTCACGATTTTCTCGTTGGGCTTAATCTGCCATTCTGACTGGCCCTGTCTCCCTGCCATTCTCTGTCCCATAATTGTGCCCACACCAAGTGCCTGAACAACTCTGGGCAAAACATAGGCGCTCGCTAGTTATGAGTGACAACGAACAATGGTTGGTGGTGGACACAGAAAACCTTGAGGACAATTCAAAAAGCTATGAAAATGTCCCTGAGCCATCATCAAAGAGCGCAAGCAAAGAGTACTCATCACAGCAAAGAAAGAAATGTACATCAAAGGCCTGAGGTTACTTTTTTGCTAGTTTGGGTGAGGAATACAACCAAAAGCTATAAGCTTTGCTATATTCCAGGTAACACACTGTGTTTTCAGGCTGCTGGTGGCATTGGCAGTTGGTAAATACAATTTCTCAGTAAGTTTCTGGTCATAATACCCAAAAAGTAAGTTAAAATATGGGAAAGCTGCTGAAAAAGGTAAGATCTTCAACCTAGTACTTATGAGAGCCAAAAATTAGGAATATCCTCAAACATCCAACAATAAAGGAATCATCACCTGAATTTCAAGATGTTTTCTCCAGAGGGAATACACAGGCACCCCAGAAGGCAAACGCAAACACAGAATACACATGTAAAATTTAACATAAGCACACAAAATAGGTTATAAAATTACATATACATGAAAATGTTATCAGCCAGGCATGGTGATGCACACCTGTAACCCCAGCACTTGGGAGGATGAGGCAGGAGGATCACTGCAAGTTTGAGACCAGCCTGGGCTACAAAAGTGAGCTCAAGGCCAGCCTGAACTGCATAGTGAGACCCTGTCTCAAAAAGACAAAAATAAATAAATAAATAAAAATATGTTCTCTTCAAATAAAGACTAGAACCAGGATGTAGAGGTGCACACCTGTAATCCCAGCACTTGCAGGCTGAAACAGGAGGATTGTCAAGAACTGAAGGGCAACCCATGCTACATAGTGAGTTCAAGGGCAGCCTAAAATACATAGGAAGAGCCTGTTTAAAAAAATGATATATAAAATAAAATAAAGAGTACAATGAACATAAAAGATTTGATGTTAGATTTTCTTCTTCCTTTTTCCTGTATTTATAACTTCAATTTTTTGTGTGTTGTGTTTTTCTTAGAGAACTAAATTGTCACTGAGGAAATAAAACATGGGGATATTCCAACATAGAAATCCAGAATAAATGAAGACTCGGACATTCGTAACAACCGCTGATACTTCCTGAGCTCTCACTGTGTCCAGCATCCTTTCTGGTGCATTAGAGAGGCTGCCCCATGTAGTCTTCCAACAAGCCAGTGAGGTAGGCAGGATCATCTTCTCTAATTTAACTAATGGAACTTGAGAAGCAGAGAGGTCGAGTCACACATCCTGACACATCCAGTTGACAAGCAGGTGTCACAGAAGCAGAGAGCAGCCCCCCAGATGCACACTTCCTGCCATATGTAAAGCTCTTGTCGCAAGGTGGCCGCCGAGCCAGCGCTGCCTGCTTTGCCCCCAACCTCCCCCCGGCATCCTAGTGGAACTGTCCTACTGGAAACCAGAGCATTCTATGGTCTGTCTTCAGCAGGACAAACACAGATCCCTGGGGGAGAACCAGGTCCAAACATTAGTAAGGAATCTGAAATGAAGGAGAGTGAATGTTTTTTAATTTTTGTTTTTATTTCTACACACTTGGGTGCCTACTTTTTATATTGATCACAAGGAGTTGGTATATAGGTTCTGAGGTAGTGGAGGCCCCTTCTAGAGGTTTCTTCTAGGTTCCTCTGTGCTGAACAAAGAATTGGACAAAGCAAGCCCCCCAAGTAGCAACCTTTTAGATTTGCTGAAGGTAGAAGAATGAACATGCTCTGCAGAGTAGGCCTAGGCTAGTTAAAAGCAGGAAAAGAAATCTGCTCCGCAGGGTGAGGGTGGATCCCCGCCCCCAAGGGGAGCACAGAGCCTCCAGGAAAGGGGCCACCACCTTATGTGTCCCCTGCTTTCAGGCTGATGGAGATCTAGGTCATCCTATCAAAAACCTGTTTGATTTCTTATGAGACAAGCTGAAGATGACACTCTCTGATTGGCCCACTGGTGCACAGCTTGGTACCTGTCCTGGGTCTCCATGGCTGACAGGTCACAGCCACTTTCCCACCCGGGGTTGCTCCACCCTAGTCACCTGCTTTGGTAAATTCTTCCTTTCTGGGGATTAATCATCAATCTATATCAAGGATTCAAAACTCCATATCTGTGTAAAGCTTCTTAAATGGGAATTCTAAGTTTTTAAATATAATAGTAAAAGATGTGAGTCAACTTATGTAATACTGGTATTGTTTAGGTCAGAAATTTTTATAATGACCTATTGAAGTAGAAAGTACTTCAATATCTAGTTGTAAGGAAGTGGGAAAATCATACTTTGGCTACATATAAGTTACAAAGAATCTATTTTAAATTGTGCTGCAAGAGAATGCTTAGCACCATGGAATGATCATAATACATTACACGGTGTGATTCTGCCCTCAGTGTTTAAAACACACACACAAACACACACACACACACACACACACACACATACACACATCAAGTGCCGGCAAGAATTTGTTCTTTCAACAAAGATGCAAGAACTATTATCTTCCCTCATTCAGCTAGCTTTGATGGCAACTGGCTCACAGTCGAGCTCTTGCGAGCACGAGGAAGCGCGGTCAGGAAAAGTTGTTGCACGCTCTCCACATTCTTTGCCATGTGTGCACACCCTCACGCATGTGCACACACCTTTGTGTCTTCCCACTATCCTAATGCTTGTGCGGTACCTAGAGAGGAAAGGTCTGCCTGTCATTTGGCCATGACTGTTGTTTCTGTTGCCATTGATTCTTGAATACACACCTGGGTGGCAAAGTGCAGTTCTCTAGAAATGTTCACAGAGAAGTGGAGCTGGACTCCCCCCGGCGCTGGGATTGTCACGGGCTGGCGTGAGGAGGCTTCTGTCACTACTGGTGCAGCAGCGGTACTCGGAGCCCTACTGCCAGGATTCACCAGCGGAGATTTTCCCATCCCCGAGGTGCTGAATAGAGGACAGCACTATTCTCTTTTCTTCATCTGCTGGTCGCTTCAGTCCCTTTTAGGGCCATGCAACTCATTGTATTTAAGCTATAATTGTCTCTCTTTTTACCTTGCATGTTAGTCCTGCTTTAATTCCATGACAAACCTAATCCACCAAATGAAGGCCTTGGTTGATTATTCTTTGATGACTTCAAGAAGATCCAGTCTGCTCCCTTCAAATACAATCCACATACATAAATGCATTACATTACTAAGATACACAGACGAAAAAATTCACACAGAGAGAAGTTGAGGCTTGAATTCCAAGGTGTGAGAGGATTTTTTATTGTTTTGTTTTTCCAGAAGTAAGTATGCCTATTGAGGTGTAGAGAGAAGAGAACTGATCTGGGAGACATGAAATAAGAAAATTAGAATATCATGGTTCATTTCTACATGTTCCTCCACAGCTTCGTGTTCTCAAAGATGGGGCTTGGGACAGTAATGGGATTGCGGAGGCTCACAGCTGACTCGCTGCCTGGAGGAGGGGTGTGGTCAGAAAAGGCAGTCTCCAGGGAGAGGGCGTCTGGCACAGGTTGATCCCTGGCTCCTCCCTTGACTTTGTCTCCTGGAAGCCTTATGTGGGCATCGATTCCTCTGCATGCTACCCTGCCTTCGGGCCTCAACTCTGAGCTGAAACTTCTACACACTGTGAGCCAAAATTAACTTCTGCTCCCTTAAGCCGGGGGTGTCAGGTATTGTGTGTCGGCGCCCAGAGAAGGAGCTAAGACAAAGAGAAATTCCCTCTCACCAAAGCAGGGAGAAGGCACAGTCTTCAGACCTGAGGCCTACACGCGCAGTAAAACGCTTAGAAGAGTCACTTGTGTGACTTTTCAATTCTGCAATCCCAGATGCTTATTTTCATTTTCACTGCTACTTTCTACAAAAATCTATGTTGCTTAATCATTTGAAATACTGCTTTGGGAACTGATCCCACTTGCTGGGCAAGCACTGTACATCTGAGCTGCATCCAGAGGCCAAGAGGGAATGTTTTTCCAGTGAAAGATAGCAGCGACACTCCCTCCACCCCACCCCCCATCACTGGTTTTCTTTTACCACACTTCTTAAATTATAAACATATTTTTAAACAAAGATTACATAAAAACAATGAGAATTCCTTCACTGAACAGGGCAGACCATGACTGGGAAAGCATTCTGGAAAAAAGTGAAAAAAGTTCTAGAAGCACTTTTTAGACTGCAGGTCCACAAGCATCATCAGTGTACAGGACTCTACAGCCGCTCAGGTAAGGGTAACAGGCAGTAGGCTCTGAGCCTTTGCATCGGTTGTTTTGCTTTTCATCGCTTTCTCTTCTGTAGGTTTTCTAAGTGATGTCACTAGAGGAACGTGAACCCAACTGTGACTCAAATCCTTAGACTTGAAGAAACAAAGTTGAACCCTTCCCTGGGCCTGAAACACAGTCCCATTGGAACACAGTTCATGGATAGCCATATGCTCCAAAGAATTGCCGGGGCCTCCCATTTTCTTTCTCTGTGAATCAGCGATTCTCTTGGCAACTGTCAATGGGCAGCTACCAAGTTAGGATACAGATGCTGATATTATCCCAAAAGAATCGAGCATCCTCATCCAAGGTCCCTGAGGGGTGGCAATGCCAGGCCTGGCCCAGGTCCTTTTCCAGGCCAGGGATATTTTACCTCAATGTTCTCTCCTCCTTCTCAGACTTTTTCCAGCCAAGCACCTATTCAGATGTTAAGATCCACTCCTCCCTTAACAAAACCCCATCACCATCACAAGCCATTATTCCCTTGGCCCTGGCGTAATAAACCTTACACAGGTGAGGAGAATTTCCCTGGGGAGAAATGAGAGTTGGAGAAGAAAAGGAAAAGACAATAAACAGAAAGCATTTAGTAACACTGTCCCAGCATCTGGGCTCATGTGATTCAGGGATGCTTCCTGTTGATTATCAAACCCAGGGATGATTTGACACAGATGTGCTTAAGGAGTTCTTTTCTCTGTTTGTAAGGTTGGCTTTAGTCACCCTGAAATCAGAGCCAGATTCTTTAATGGAAAAAGGCAGCCTGACAATGACTTTGGCCAAGGTATGATCTCATCACATCTCATCGGTTGCTCAGTAGAGCAGTTGGGGCAAGTTCAGGCCCTGTTCCCTGCCTGGGTTCTGCGCAGTCCTTGGTGTTCAGAGAAGATGTCCCTTCCGTAATGCTCAGAGAAAGATAAAGCTCTGTACATGGAAGACAGGGAGACATGGAACCATGCCTGAGAAATCTCTATATTTGGCTGATGGAAAGGATGTTTGAGTTTGCATTGGAAGCCACTATAGCAAAGTGTTCAGATCTGCTTCTCTGTCTGAGTATGAACTAATAGGCTACAGTGCCTCTGAGGGAGTCTTAGTTACTCTTCTTTCATTGCTGGGACAAATATCTGACACCCAAAATGAAGGAAGGAAAGGTTTATTTAGCTTACATTTGCTGGAGGTTTCAGTCCATATTCAGCTGGCTCCAAGGCTGAGTGGAACAGGGCAGCGAGCATCCAGTTCATGGCGGTGGAACACCAACAATCACGACAGAGGCAATCGACCAACCAGGGCAGCAGACAGCAACAGCAACTAGTCTCTCTGTCTCTGTTTATATTACATTCAGGCTCCCTGCCTCAGCCTATCTGCCTTAGGCTACACCCATAACCCTAAAAGTACTTAAAACATAATCCCAGGGATCATAGATCAAGTCTCAATCTCTATATCAGTACTAAAACACATAATCCCAGTGGTCATGGATCAGGTCTCAATCTATAGAAGTCCTCGCCCCATGACTGCATGAGGCTTTGGGGGGACAACTAGACATAAACCATAACAAAGGGCTTAGTCTTATTGTAATTCATTAGTCATTGAATATGACAAAATGCCAACTGTGATACTCACCTTTTTCATAGAAAAGGTCTTATTCAACATCAGTATTGCTAGTTTCAGTACCTGAATATTTTCTCACCTGGACCATGAGCCCCAGGAGGCCAGGAATGGGAGCCTGGCACCTCCTAGAGGCTTAAAAAACCTTTCTTGAAATTCATTAACTAGTGAGTCAGTAAGGGAATAAGTTCATACCAGAAATGTAGCTCACAGTGACAAGAACTAGCAAGCTTGTGTAAGGAAAATACTTTGACTTTGGAAGTTAGACCTGGGTTGGAATCCAGGTATACCTTCCTAGTTTTGAATCTTCCTACATAAAAGGAAATACTATCTAATCAAATTAACTCTGGTCAAAAGAGTACATTTCATTGAGTGGTCTAGCCTGGTACCTAGGTCCATAGTGAAATCATTATGACAGGGCCAGGGAGATAGCTTAGCAGCATAAGTACCTGTCTGGCAAGCATAAGGTCCCAAGTTCAATCCCTGGTACAAAGGAAAAAAGAAAGAAAAGAGGATAGGTGAAGTCACTATGGCCAAGAGGCATGGGAACTTTCTCAGACATGTCTAGGTCTCCTTTCTACCCTGGAAAACTACAGGAGAGAGTCAGCTGGGTCGGTTCCCACAAGCTCCAACATAAACGAGTTGTTAGAAGATGAGGAAAACAAGACAAAACAAAGTATGGCCACCACCACCCTGGAGCTCACTGGCCCTCCAAGAGCCACGCTACTCAAAGCCTGTTCCCAGGGCCTGGGCCATCCTAGACTTCTTCTTGCCATGTCCTTGCTTCTGCTACTGTGCTGCACTTAACATTCATCAATGTCTCCATTTGACTCAAAATTTTGAACATGGCCAAAACAGAAAGACAGTAAGTGGGCTTCTCAGACTACAGAAGCTGCTTCTCTTCCTGACTCTTTCAAACTGAGGATGGGCGACCGTGAGCCAGTCCTGGTGGCACTGTGCCAAGGGGTTCTCTTCCTAGACGTGATTTTTAGCAGGAAATAAATACAGGTTGACCTTGTTGACTGGCCCCATCAGCTTAGCAAGAAAGCGCTTGGTAATTAATCAAGTAATCTTTTTTTTTTTTTTTTTTAATTGTGATCAACGCTGGTCTCCAACATTTTGAGGCATTAGCCTCCTTTGCATTTTGAAAAGATGAGCTCCTTGAACAATGGCAGGACCTCAGGACCCTGTGTTCTTGCAAATTCTTTGGCCCTTGTTGAACGTGACTGGTTCCTAGCAAGAGAAACGATGCTCAAGGTTGTGCTTTGCGTGGTTCCAAGAAGGGATTTTGGAAAGACTTCAGCTTGGGGCTTGCCCTTCCATTTTTCTTGCCTCCTACCAAGCTGCACAAAGACTTCTTGGAAATCTCAACCCCAACCAGATTTTGTGCACGACTTCTTGAAGCACTTTGCCCTGCTTGAGCAAGCTGTGGGGTCTCTGTCTCCCTCTGCCCTTCTCTCCATCGCTGTCTGTGTATCTTAACCTTCTCAGGATAACATTCTCAGGATTTCACTTAGTTACTACTATAGCCTTGGAGTTTCACAGTTGGCAGGTTATTTTTTTCCAAGTATCACCATGCATCACAGTAGCGCTGAGGAACAATATTACTATTGTGTTCTGAGTAACGACAACACTGAATTTTACAGGTATGATTTAAAAGTTAAGGTCCCATGACCAGTCAGTCCATGGCACAGAAGATCTCATAACCAGTCCTGCCTTTCACCCATCTCGAACTTGCCTTCTTATTCAACATTAGCTTTACTCCTACACTGATGGAGGACTTCGACTCCTCATCTGTTAGCAGTCCTGAGGATAGGAGGCAGGCCTTTTTGTCATGGGTTTGATCTGCAGAAAGCCGCACATAATTCTGTGGCTGTTACAGCTTGTGTCTAGTTGTCGCTCCAAAGCCTCACGCAGTCACTGGGGCAGGCTTCTAGAATTTGATTAATTCATGATCTCACGCTGGTATTATGGGTGTGAGTGCCACACTGCCCTGGGGCAGATAACCTGAGTACAAGGTAGGAAGAGAGAGAAGCCTGAGAGCCGCTGCAGCGCCGCTCCTCCCTTTTTGTTCTTGTTCTTTTGTTGTTTCCTGCTGCCCTCAGCTATGTGCCACTCTGTTTTGGAGCCAGCTGAGTAGGGACTGAAACCGCCACTAAGAGCTAGGTATCAAGTATTCTGTCCCAACAACAAGGGAAAAGTAACTGAGACAATGACATTGGTATTAATAATAATCTATTGGTTCGGGGAACGGGTACCTGGCTAACTGTGCTACTTGTAACTGAGTGCTCTTGGGAGTTCAGCCTTGCAGATAGGGTCTTTTAGTTCATAATTAGAATGCAGGGTTTCATGATCCCCAGAATCTGAGGGTGTGCAGAGTGAGTATTTTCAAATTTATGAATTAGATTCGGACTTTTGTAACTCGTAACCAAAACCCAAGTGAACAAACAAAACACGGAAAGCCACAGAGTAATAATCCTTGTAGAGGAAAAGTAAAAAATAACCCCTCAGAATCTAAATCCCACAGCCTTTGATCTCTTTTTGGTCTCCCTGAGCATGGAATGGGCCACTGGCGATGGCTCTCTGCTCTCAGCCTCTCCAGACCAGCGCACTAGGCCCTCCACATGCTGCAAGGGAGTCCAGGCACCAAACATCTCGACAGTGCTGATGCAGGCATGAGCAGCGGGACAGACTCTCACCTAAATCTCGTGGCCAAGTTTTTCTGAGGGATACCAGGTGTGGTGTGCAAATTGCAACCAAATGACATGATTACGGACTGCACTGACCAGCTAATTACAGCCTGTAACTCCCAAGCCTCACGATTTCTCCTCTATCACCCCTACTTGAAGTCTTCTGTGGGATCTCCCTTGTTTGCCCAGGAATCAACCCAGAGAGGAGCTTCCTCTCTTGCCAGCCTTCCCCACGTCCTTCTCCAGCCCCCCTGAAATCTCCAAAGCTGCATCACCAGATTCCACGGGACCTGCAGCTTAATCAGCTCTTCCTGTAAGAGGGTCCCCTTCCCAACACTACCTCAGGGTGCTGGAACTTTGCTGCGAGCTGCTGACAGATCATTAAAGATCCCAGCTGTTTCTGGGTCATAACAACCCCTCTCAGCTGGGTCTCCTTCCAGGAACAGCTGCAAAAGCTCCAGAAAGGGAGGGAGGAGACACATTTAGCGTGATAACAAATCATCAGGGAGTGGCCAGTTTCCTCAGAAAAGCCGTGATGAAGACGCATCCACCCAGCATCCTTCTCTGAATGGCCTCCCAAGGAGAGAGACAAATGCATGCGAGCTGTGTGTGAAAACTGCCTCATCGATGGAAGGAAAGCAGGCAACCTAGCCCCGCCCTTGCTCCCAGAGGAGGAGTCTGGAAAGACTTCTTGGTTTCTCCACTATGCTTCACAGAAAGGCCTCCCAGTGATTCCTAAAAGATTGCCATCTCATGCACATATACATGCAATATGCGCCTCACTGACACCAGATTAGCAGGGCAGCTGATGTCTGATCACACCCAAGACGCTGCGTACAGTGCTCCACAGGTGTTTCCTTATGAATATTTAGGTGAGTCATGCAGAGATTTAGAAATCAGGATACAGAAAGCAGAGCAGCTTTAATTAGGCAACAGCACTCTCAGAGTGAGAGGACTGGCTGTGGTGGAAAGGAAAATGGCACTGAAGGCATCCGGTTTAACAGTTTCAAGTTTTGCATAAGCTCTTGGGCATTTCCCATGGCACCTTCTGATTGACAGAGTGCGGGGGTCATGTCTGTTGTGTCTTTGCCCACGTCCTTCCCAGTAATTCACTCCGCCACAGTTGCACATATGAGCTCAAAGTGGGAAAATGTACCGTAGGTCATGCGGAAGGATCTGCCCCCCTCCCCTTGAGTCTTCCTCTGCTTCTCAAATCAATAGCAGGCCTTAGGACAGAGTGCAGAGGGTTGGCCCTGGCGCATTGCCCAGCCTCAGCTGAGTGGAAGGGAGTAGTACGTTAGTCCCAAGTGTGGCATTTATGTTTTCTACACAAACACAGCTAGTGATAATCTTCTAGTTTTTTTAATTGGTCAGAACCTGGTACTTGGTAGGTCCTTAATAATTTTTTTAATGAAAACCTCTTCATATCACTATTCTTTTAAACATACTACTTTCTCTCCCAGAAATGTTCTTTAACCTCAAACACTTTGCCTGATAAATATCTAATGGTTCTTCCAAATGAATATCAATCATGTATGGTGTGGGAATCTTTCCAGGAAGGCACTTTCTCATCCAGAGCCCTCGGCTGTATGGGCCACATCTAGATGCTCTCTCAAAGCCTCATGATCTTGTAGGTGGGGTTATTTGGAAGTGGCTGTATCTAGGGTATATGAATATGGATTAAAGATATGTGATAAATAAATTAGTCCACTGACTGGTTTAGCATAACTCTGGATATGGAGAATGGGAAGCCCCACCCTGGGTGTGGGTGGCACTAATCAATAGGCCTGAAGCCTGGCTGGGATATAAACAGAAAAATGGAGGGTAGGCTCTTACTGACTTGCTGCTTCTTGCTTGCCCTGCCATGGACTGTTTATCCTCTGTAATGTCTCTCTTCCATTCCCCACTGCCACGAAGCCCACTGATTATGGACTGAAACCTCTACAAACTGTGTGCTAACTAGACATTTCCATCTTTAAGTTGTGGGTATTGAGTATTTTGTACCAGCAGCAAGGAGGTAACTCAGACAAGTTGGTAGTTATAATTATTTCCTCCATAATTTTTCATGACCCCATCATGGCCTATGTGGCATAATTCTTTACATACCAAAGATTTTAATTACCCTGGACCTCATGAGAGCCAGAAAAATTGTGCTAAACTCCCCATTTTCATGGCTTCAGGAAATACTACTCAAATGCTTGCTGATATGCAAGTGTTTTTTATATCTCCTACTCTGTCTTATTTATTCCCAAGTGTCAGATTCCATTATTATTGCTATGTACATCGCCATAGAACTTTTTTGATATTTTAGCTTTTATTTTATTTTTATTTATTTATTATTTATTTTTGCAGTACTGGGGATTGAATTCAGAATCTTACACTTGCCAGGCAAGCACTTATTCTACTGAGTTCTTTGCCCGGCCCCACTGTACCATTTTGAACTCAGTACCTTTTATGAGTTTTGGCAATCAATACCAGCTTTCTGTGCCGGCCATAATTTTGAGGGGTGTGTGTGAAGTGGAATCAGATCCTATTGCATTCTGCTTTCTAGCATCCTGTTTGTTCCCACATCACATTTGTCTCCTTGTACTTATGAGCAATATACTTAACCTAGGTGTTCCCTTAGTCTTTGTAAAACTACACTGCCCAGATTCCTGGCATGAACTATCCTCTGGGTATTGGAAGTACAGAAGCCATGAGGGAGTGAGAACAGTGTCTGGGGAGCAGCTGATAGCCTGTCCAAGCACTCATGTGTTCAACAATGCTCTACTGAACACACGCCATCTATAGTGTAATTAGGATATAGAGATCAAAGATACACACAGTATCTATTATTATGGTGATTGCATCCTAATAGAGAGGAGACAAATCAAATTAATGCGTAAGATGATTTTATATTATAGTTTTATGAAAGTGACTTGGTAGGATAGACAGTGACTAGAAAGATACAGTGATCAGGTGGGGCTGGTTGCAGAGGCAGCATTGGAGCTGATGTTCACGTTGAGCTTAAGAGCAGTATTCAGAACCACAAGGACAAGTAATGGGGTGACGAGGAGCGCTGTGCACTCCGGGAAAAAGACGAGTGAGAAGGATCCAAACAGAGACAGGTAGCCACGGATCACATCAAGGGTATTTTTCAAGTGTAATGAAAATCGGTTGTAGATTTTTGAGTCAAGAGACACAAATGAATTATCAAGGCATTTTCCCAATCAAAGTAAGCCTTTTATTCTAGTTTGTTTATACATGTGTCTCCTACTACACTGTAAGTTCAAGAATCATGTTTACGTCCTTTTCAGCATTTTATAGGAAGCAACTAGCCTTAAGCCTACATGAATGTATGCTCAGTTCATGAGTTACGACAAAAAAGTAAGAATTTAATAAATGAAAATATATTATTAAAAATGTATGCTCACCAAGGTTTCTGATACTTCCATAGCACATGTGAAGGACTTGGTCACTAGGATTCTGAGGAGCCATACCTGGGAGTTCTTGGCCTGCTGCCATCTCATGGAGGCCTGCATGTACCCCACACTGCTGCTGGGTCTTCTTCAGGTCCCCCAAACTGAACAGGAATCAAAGTCTTCCCTTGCACAACTGCTGCATAATTCAAGGCCCCACTCAAACTTCACTTCAGGTACAGAGTAAAGAAAGTTCTGATAATAAAATGTTGGCTTTGGCTATGAATATAAGTATCAGTTGTTCAAGGCAATAGCCATATTAATGTCTTATTGAATCTACAACATATAAGGCATTTACAAAATAGATATATTTACTTGATTAATCAAGAGAAGCCAAGGAAAGAATAAAAAACAAGAAAATCCTGGTGTGAATTAAAAGAAAACAAGACCAAAGCATAGTAAAATTTATGTCAGTGATTACTTCAGTAACAATGGGTTTTAAAAATCCAACTAAAGGGGCTAGGGAGATAGCTCCGTGGCACAAGTGCCTGCCTGGTGAGTGCAAGGTTGTGAATTCAAACCCTGGTCCCGCAAAAAAAAAAAAAAAATCCAACTAAGTAGTAAATAATATCACACTACATTGAACAAAAAGCAGCTATATTTGTGCACAAATGTACTGGTCACATTCTCACCAGTGGGACAAAGCAGTGACACCCACAGCCTAACGGAGAAGGACTTCACTGCAGAGTTTGCGGGACTTCAGCCTATGTGAGGTCAGCTGGTTCCAGGCTGGAAAGGGTGTGGTGGCAAGGCCTGGTAGAGGAACGCCCTCAAGCCCTGGCAGCCGAGGTGTGAGAAGGGAGGAGCTGAGGTAGGACCACACCCCGCCAGCTCACACTCAAGGGGGGGCAGAAGCTTCTGGTCAGCTCTGAGGAGCGCACTCAGTCATGAACTCCCTAGGAGTGGAGCACTAAGGAGAGCAGCAGCCCGCGGTGCAGAGACCTGCTGGAAGCCACAGCTCTGAACTCCCGTGAGACCTTGTGGACATGTCAGGAGGAAGGCAACACAGCAGGAGACAAAGCTTCTTAAAAGTAAAAAGAGAGCAAGAGAGCAAAGCTATTAGAATGCAAATCTAATCAGAAGAAAGCTGATTAATGGAGAAAGCAGACTTTAAGGCGAGGAGGAGAGGATTTCATAATAATAAAATGGCAGCTCAACAGAAAGATAATAGCAATCTGAATTTATACGTTAGTAGCAAGCCTCTAAATATATAAAGTGGACAGAGCAAAAAGAAGAAACAAGTGAATGATCATAATCCAAAAGTGAAAGAAAATTTGTGAAGAAAATTAAAAATTTGAGCTGAATGGCAATGAGAATTCTATACATGCAAACTGGTGATACAAAGCAAAAACAGTGTATATGGTACAAAAGTTTTTAACACCAATGTTCTAAGCTTTCATTCTGAGAATAAAAATGAAGAAAATTAAACCCAAAATTTTGAGGGCTGGGGAGATAGCTCAGTGGAATAAGTGCTGCCTAACATGCACAGGGTCCTAAGGTCAATCCCTGGTACTGGAAAAAGAAAAAAAAAAATGTTTTAGAAAAGGAAATAATAATAATAAAAGTATACATTGATGAAAAAAAAGACAGTTGAGAAAACTCAATAAAAGAAAGATGGTACTCTAAAGTATTAATAACACTGAGAAAGCTGAGGACCAGTGAGATAGCTCAGTGGACTAAGCACCTGCCTTGGCAGGGGAGAGCACTGAGGTGTGCTGAACCAGCGACTGAGCCCAGGCCTGGTGGTACACACCTGTGATCCCAGCACTGGGGAGGCTAGAAACCAGAGGAACACTACAGTCTGAGCTGCGTAGTGAGTCCCTGTACCAAATACATAAATCAAACAAATTTGATGAACCTGATATAATGCTGATTAAGAAACAGAAATACAACTTGGAGGAAAGGAGCCATCATAGCAGCTCAGAAAGAATCTAAAAAAAACCATGCCAGGCATGTATTCTACAGAATGCTCTCCACCAGGATAAGGACTCTCACTACTGAACAAGAAAATGAAAAGCATCCTACACTTAAAAGGGAATGACCTTAAAAAGCAACTTACTTAAATGTATACAAATATCAATAAAACATGAAGTATGTTAGTCATCCGGAAAATGCAGCTAAAGCCATAGCCCATCACACCTATATGAGGATGCCTAACATTTAAAAAGCTAATGACCAACCAAGATTTGACGAAGACAAAGACCAATAGAATTCACAGGTGCTGCTAGAGAGAGTACAAATTCATATTGTTTGGAAAACATTAGAAGTATCTGTCAAACAAAGTGTGTGCGACTCTGTGGTCCATCAATTTCAACCTTATACACATCGTCCTCCAAAACTCCAGGCTTATATCCAGCAAATGCATACATCAGAAGGCTTATTATCACCTTATCTGCAAATCCCCACACTAGCCACAACTAAATGCATGAGAGTGGAACTGAAGGATCTGTACAGCCACGCTCAGTTATATGAATTCTACAGAGAATTCTGGGCAAAGGAAGCTAAACAGACAGATTCATTCTGTGGGAGTCCATTTCTATGAAATTTCAAACCCTACTGCTAATCTTCAGTGTCAGAAGTGGCATATGTCAACCAGTAGGAGATATGAAGAAGCCTGCAGGGTGCCGGAAATACCCTGATCTCAACGATTATCTTGTAGCTATACACATGTGCAAATATTTATATAGAGCACCTTCCCAAAAGCCCATGTACTTCACCATGTATGAATAAAACCTCACTTAAAAAATACAAAGATTATGTACTACTTAAACATTCCTTTAACCAGTAAAAACAAATTAATCACTAATGACAACAATCGCATAGTAATAATAAATAACGATGATGCACTTCTCTTCCGCAAGCTTATAGGTCCATTCAACACAAAATTCACAAGCATATTCTTACTTCTTGGCATCTATCACATGTCCAGTAGGTGACTGTTGAGTTTCCAGAATTGTAGTCGTGGTAAGATGTAGCAGGGGACCGTCTCTCTTTACGGTGCATGTCGCTCACCTGATGGTGCAGTACAGATGGTGAGTCTCTAGGAATCGATTGTTTCCCATTGTGTTACCAAAAGCAAACCATGCCAGCTACCACATGGAAAGTTCTGAGCTGAACAGGTCAGTTCTTCACACAGCATAGGAATGCAGGAAGTGTGTAAACAGATGACACTATTTCAACTATATTAATTTTGTTTTAGCCTACATCCATAAAATTAAGGCTAGTTAAGTAAGGTATATGTATTATTGCACCACCAAAGATGTAATTTTACCTCCACGCTGGAAGTCATAACGCCAAGTTGTAACACAGACAGAGTGTGATGGTGCTTGACCTGAGGGTGAATACAAACCTGTTGGCCATACTTCCATCACAAGTCAGAACCTTTCTCCACATGACGAGAAATACCTAGCCCTGGCGCTCCTAGAATATAGCCTGCTGCAAATTCAGGACATTGCTTTCACAATTCTATCTTTTTCACTTTCAGGGAAGTCATTTCCGTGAAGCATGGTGTGAACGCCAGTCATAAGTGGGAAGCGCAGCGGGACCAGGAGAGGGAGGAGTGAAACGCTCCTACAATTTTAGAAATACTGAAGAAAAACAGCTTCAGCCTCTAGGTTCTATTTTTGGCCTTGCCTGTTTTCAAGCCAGCAGCCATCTCTCTACTTCTCCATTGTTCTTAAGAAAAGAACATGGTCTAGGTATAAAGCATGCCGTAGTGCCTGGACAAAAAGCCCTGTGTCTGGCCAGCGCCAACCCAGATTTAGTCACACCGTGAAACCCACACCGTGCTGTAAGTCATTGGTTTCAAATTTTGCAAAAATACTTTTACACTGAATTCATAAAAGCAGCAAAGACAAAGTTGTATCCTTTCATGGGAGCAGGAAGAATAGATGCAGCACATGGAAAGAAGACGTTGGTTATATGAATGAGGCTGGCCCTAAAACAACTCATGATGGTGGTGAACTTTGTAGTCTATCTTGTGCTCTTTTCTTCCTGAACTTTTGCTTCCTTATTTAGTATCTCATCCTCTGGATCCTCAGTGTAGTTTACAGATGGGTCACTCTGCTTAGGACTATGCCAAAAGGAAAGGAATCCTGAGAACTAAAGACTGCACTCTAAACACTGTGGCCTCTTAGCTATCCCTTCACTTTGGTTTTTTGTTTGTTTGCTTTTTGCTTGTTTTGTTTTTATCTGTTTGCTTTTTGTATTTTTTAGGGAAAGGTCTACAGGGGTCCAGGGTCACACTACTAGATAGGACCAGTAGGGAGCCACCTGTTTACAGCCTCCCAAGAGCTGGGATTACAGCTGTATGCCATCAGACCCAGTCTCAGTTGCTATCTCAGGGTGTCCTGGGGGTGGGGCCAGCACAGCAGGCCCAGGGATCAGAATCCCAGTCCCTGTGCCTGCTTGCTAGGTGCTTTCATCCTCTGAGCTATTTGGCTGGCCGTACTGCTTCAGTTTGATACTCACATGAGCCTTCTGTTTGGGAAAGAACAACAGAGCTGAAATATCTGAAGGCTCTCTCAACATTATGAAGTACTCTTACTCAGGTTAGAGCAGTTTTTGATCTTGAACTTCCTCCTAATATCACTAGCAACCTTCAACCCAAATTGCATTGACATGGTGGATTTTAACCCCGGCAGTGAAACTTCATGAAATGCACCAGGAGTTTCCATTGAAGAAAGTATGACTGTGGGCACCAAGTTACTGCAGGCCTTCACCCAAACAGTCTTGGTCCATCATTGGAGTTTGGACTCTTAAACAGAGTTCCAAGAACACCAGAGCGTTACTGATTCTTCCTTTCTGCCCCTGACACATGGTCCATGATAATGTTGGCCCTGAATCACACTTCGTTAAGTCCTCCTGATCCCCACTTGTGATGCTAAAGCAGTATACAAAGGTAAAAAGCTGCCATTGTCACCTTGTTTCCTCCATGAGAAGAATTTTCTTCTTGTGTTTCATTGGTGCACTAGCTGTTAGACACCCCCACTCTGGAGCATCAGGAAAATCTGAGCGTGGGCATTCTCCTCATGCTCCTTAGCTCCTTTCGCCTTCATGATTGAGGCATCAAGATGTTTCAGAAGAAGCTCTCATAGAGATCAGCAGTTGAGCATCATTGCCTCCACCACGGTACAGATGCACACACACACACACACACACACACACACACATCTAGGACTTCTTTCAGGCTCACCAGAGCTGTCCCTCCATGCTACACACAGAAGGATGGATGTCAGGTGCATATAGTTCAGCATCACTGTGTCTTTCCAGCACTGTTTCATATAATTTCTAAAGAGCTACAGTAATGCCTTTGAAAATGCCTACAGCTGACAGTTCCTTTTTGAGTACTTTAGTGTGTTTTCTTTCTCTTTCCTTTAAATGCAGCAGTTAATATCCTGCTATCCCAGCACGCGTACGTGGCTCTCCTAACACCCACAGCTCCTGTGTCAGGTGTCCTACTCTCGCAGAGCTTACCTCAAGCCTCTTCACAATCTCCCTGTGGCTTTCTAATTTGGAAGATGTTTCCATTTTCACTCCAGCATTGACACTACTTTGTCATATGTTGGGAACTGACCCAGCTTACTGTTCTTATCACAAACAGGAAAACATTTTCCTTAGCCTAAAACATAAGCACTTGTGTGACACAAGTATTTAGTGCTTAGTGAATCTGTCATTAGAGACAGAGAAAAAGAATAAAAGAGACACCTCAGTGAGGCTTAATCCCTTTGTGCTAAGTAATATATAAATTATTAAACTGAATTAGTTGTTCAACACCAAGTTCATATTGGTTTTATCACCTTATTATTTCTGGGTCCTCATTAAAACAGGGGACTGGTTATTCCAATTTTATTCATCTCTCTATACTCATAACATGAAACATTGCTTTGTTGTTTGTTTATTTGTTTGTTCGTTTGTTACAAAAAAAAAAAAAAAACAGAGCTGGGGAGATAGCTCAGTAGAATAAGTGCCTGCCTGGTAAACACAGGAAGCTGAGTTTAATCCCTGGTACCACTAGATAGATAGATAGATAGATAGATAGATAGATAGATAGATAGATAAAAAGAATCACAGGGGCCAGCAAGGTAGCTCAGCTGACTAATGCACCTGCTTAGGCAAGCTTAGGCAAGTGTAGAGACTGCCGCTCAATTTCCAGAACCACATGCTGCTCCAGCCCCACACCCAGGGTGGGCTGAGCCAGCCACAGAGTCTGGGGGCTTAGTGCCACACACAGTAATCCCAGAGCTGGGGAGGCTGAAAACAGGAGGATCACCATGAGTCAGAGCTGTGTACTGAGACCCTGTAACAACCAAATGCATAAGAAAATAAAACTATGTACTCATTCAGATGTATGTGGTTAGTCAGTTTGGCTCATTATGTGTAAATAATGCTATAAGCCCACGAATTTGTGTGTGTGTGTGTGTGTGTGTGTGTGTGTGTGTTAGGAAGTTTTTTTTTTTTTTTGCTGTCAGGGGAGGCAGGCAGGCACAGGGTAGCCTTCCAAATTTGTGTGGATCCTGTGTGCATGTCAAGGATGGTGATCATCTATGGTCTCTCACTGGATTATTTAGGGAGAAAACAGTACTGAAATACCCACATATTGATTGTTTGGAGAACTGCAGACTATGATGAGCATGGATGGATGGTAGTGATTAGGAGCAGCAGGGAAGGTGTAGAAGTACCTTCCAAGGGTGGATGTCTCCCACTGCTGGGAAGTACTAAATAATTTCTCATCACTCTCACCTCCTGATCATTTGGTGTTCCATAGAGATTTATTTAACCAACATTATTGAGTATTTAAAATATTGAATAATTAAGCTTTGCATTGATCTGAAAATTTTAATAAAAATTTTGTCATTTCTTCAAATCTCAAAAATTGTTGGTAGGCATAACTTCATAGATATCATCAGTCTAAAAACAAAAAAGACATGGAGAACGCCAACACAAAGTACAAGGAAATATTACTGCACTAGCAGAGGAGAAAATTCCTCAGAATGTATCTATAGGTGCTAATAGAACATGTGCAGGCATTAAACCTCTTGGCTACAGAGAGCAGGCTTCATCTCTTCCTCCTAGTGGAGTGTTTCTATTCTCCTCCAGAAGAGGACACACGAGGGTCGGCACTTAGCCCTTGTGCTCCACCAGCTGAAGCTTGTCTGTTTCGGGTGGAGGGAGCTGTCATCTGTTACTTGTCATGACCCACAGGACTGTCAGTGGTTCTGGAGGGAAATGGCTAGGGGATTTAGAAAATGTAGACAAAAGATAAGAGCTTGAGGTCAGGTAGAGGTCCTCTCTCCTCGTGGGAGGAGAACCGAACCACAGCAGTGGGGGTGTTTGCTTATACTTTGGCAAAGTTAGTATCCTGAGACACCAGCTTGCCTAGTGACTCATGACTGAAATTGTCCAGGCAGGATGTTTTTCTCAAGACTGAAGTAGTTGAATGCTTTAGGTCCTGTGGCCTTATCTTGCCACACACCTACAACCAATTTCCAGCTTCAGCCACTCCCAAGTTGCCCCTCAGTAAGGCCCTTTAAGGTGGCCTCCTGCTCCTCTAGAAATCTGGGCTCCTCGCCACAAAGTGGTGTTATTTCTTACCTCTCTGCTTCCTATCGCAGTAGGAAAGTCCCCTCACCATACAGAATCTTTTTTCTCTCTCCTTCTAACTCCTTCTTTTTTCCTATAATCTCTGTCTTCCTCTTTTATCTCTTCTTCTTTCTCTTTCCCTCTTCTTTGCCGTATCTATCTCCACTTCGTGTTGTACCACAGTCGCTGAGTGTATTCATCAAGCTTTATCTCTTTCTCCTAGAAGAGCATTTCTATTCTTCTCCAGGAGAGGACACACAGGGACTGGTATTTAGTCCATGTACTCCACCAGCTGAAGCTTATCTGTCTAGGGCTAAGATGGTTCAACAAGGTTATCAGGAACTCTGAATTGTGAGGAATTAAGACTCTTACTCTTACAATTAGTTGACTAATTGTAGTTAACTACAGTTTTAACTAGGTACTTTTGTCTTCTCTGGTGCTGATTCATGGGTCTTTTCTGTATAGTTCAGGGTGCAGACAGACGAGAAAGGATCCATAACCTCACCATCTCCAACCTCCCACACCAGCTCACTGACTCATTTTTCTGTTGTGAGCAGGCCTGAACCTGCCAACTCTCTTGCTACATTTACACTAAAGTTTAGCTATGGCCAGCATCATTCATTCATTCATTCATTCATTCATTCACTTGTTCATTCAACAAATATTTGAGGACTTGCTTTGTTACTAGCTCTCGAAAATGTCTTTGAAAATTTAATAATCTACAAATCAGATGCATTTTATGCTTTGTGAATTTATAGTTCAGTCTGGGCAATGCATTGCAATTTATTCCCAAGATTCTGACATATGCTGTGAAGTAAGTTGAGTGGGCCGTCTATTGATCATGAGCCAGATGATGTTAACCTGGGGGAACAGGGAAGGCTTCCTTTGGAAAAGTCATATTTAGAATGAGAGAGGCATTACTCAGATTTGGAACAAGGAACATAAAACCTTGAATTAAGAAACAATGTAAGTGATTTAGAAGTGAAATTTGAACCGATGTGATATTTCATAAAGGGTTTTCTAGGTCTTTTGAACTTGGTCCTAAAAGTAATAGGAAGTCACTGAGGAATTTTAAGCAGGGAAGAACGTGATCAGTGATCAGTTACGTGTTTTCAAAAGTTCATTCTGGACTGCAGTGCATTGCTGAAAGATCAGTCTCTGCATTATCTATCGGGCAAACACTGGGTGGAGCAAAAAAGATACGTTCAAGATACATGTGGAATTAGAATTAACAGCCCTAATAACTGAAAAGTTGCAAAGGACAAGGGAAAGATTTGCTTCTAAGTTTCTGGATGAAGCAGTTTGGTGGATGGAGGCGCCCTTTTGAGAGATGAGGAACTGAAAGAGGAGCACATCTGGGGCCCTGGAAAAGAATCAGGAACTCCCTTCCACAACCGAGTTGAAGCGATACAGGCAAGAGCTGCCAACAGCCAGTTGGATATGTGATTTTTGCAGCACATGCACATACCAAAAAAGATGACTGAGATGAAGATATAAATTTGGAATCTGTCAACTTACACGTGGTATTTAAAACTCAGTGAGTGGGGAGATCCCCTGGGGAGAAGGAAAAGTGAGAAGCGACTAAAGGAATGAGATCTGGTTACTGCTAGAATTAACTACTGCTAACTCTCACCGGGGAGAGTTTATCTTTGAGTTCACAAAAAAATAATGGACAAATTTACTTTCAATTAAAGTAATGGCCTTGGGGAAGCAGGGAGCTTTTTCTCTGAGTTTTCTAGGCCACTCTAGTGCTTGGCATCATCTCCCTCTCCTCATCAGGAAATTCAGCAGCAGCGGTACAGTGCTATTTGACCTAAGAAGCCTCATGAAGTGAAAGCAGAGGAATGCATCTTGGAGGCGCTGTCTCCCTCTGGGTATTAGAATTTCTAGATTGGCATCTGCAAGCTGGTAGCGTTAATGTTCTCACTGACCTTGTTAAGCCAGGGAAATCTCCATGGGAGGAGCCAGTAGGTGACCATGAAATCCTAGCATCCGGGTGCTTTGTGGGAATTCAGTGAGTAGGTCACCAGGCAAAAGACGAACACCTGTGAACAGTCTTCCCACATCGGCACCCAGGATGCTAGGCAGGCAACAGCCTGTGTCTTCATTTCAAGACCTCTGGGTCTCTGAAGCTTTCTGAAAATTTTCAGAAGCCTATCCGAAGTTACTCAAAACTTCACATTTAGAGCCGTGGGGAATTGCGTGTAGTTCGTTTCCTGCATGCCAACTTTAACACACACCACCTCTTGCTCTCGCTTTTCCTTTCCCTTTTTCTGAGCATTATAAATGATCACGTAGTGCACCTCCGGTCAAGCTCAAGGACGCAAGTGAAAACAGGTGCTACTTGGTGATATAAGATCCCATCAAGGAGAGAAGTAAAATAAGACTGACTTCAAAATTTCCTACAACGCGTTGCGATTACCTTGTTGGCCAAATTCTATCCCATGAGAAGTAGGTCATGGCATAGAATCATTGTTTACCTAAAATACCAAGTCAATGCCTTCAAGATTACAAAGTAACCATCCTTCTCTTATTTCCTATTTCTTTTTTTTATTTTTAATAAGCAGGAATTGGGAGAAAAGGACACTCAATTTTTTGCTATTCACTAGGGCAAAAGCCAAAGTGTGACCTGTACCAGCGGTTCTAAAACTTCATTAAGTGTGAGAATCACCTGGAAGAGCTGTTACAATATGCAGTAGTTCGAAGGACCTCATCCCCAAACCCTGATTTAGCAGGCGAGAGGAAAGCCCACGACTGTGCGTTTGCAGTATGTCCATGGTGATGTGGACGGTGGGGGTCCTACTGTGATTGGAGAGCTAGTTCCTGCCCAGGCCCTCGGGGGGAGCCCAGTGGAGTTGAGTCTCAACGACTGTGACAGTGGTAACTTCTTCAGTAACTCACTCAGTGTTCTTTTCTTTTCCTTGTCCATTTGAAAAGACTCATGTGAGTGTGTGTGTGTAGTGCAGAATGCCTGCATTGCCTGGGTGGAGCTGCACATGTACGTGCTCATCCGCATGCCCTTTTCGCCCCTCACCCTGCCACCCCTCCTCCCTCTAGCATTCGCTTCCAATCTGAGGAAGCCACCCTTCCTACTTCCTATGAAGACTTTTGTTTTGCTCTTTATTTATTTGGGGGGTTTCTAAGAGAAACCATGTGATACCGAAGCTCGTGTGTTCTATTTCTTTTTCCACTGAACATGATGGCCACAAGGTGCATTCATTGTCCACAAATTACCCAAGCTTATCCTTCTTGGTGGCAGGATAGGACGCTGTTGTGTGTAAATTCCTTATTCTCTTTATGCATTCATCTGTTGACGGATGTATAGACCACTTTCCAGATTTAGTTATTACACAATTGTGATTCTGTCAATATCACTATAGTCTGATGTTTTCAACACTTTGGGGAAGATAAATAGAAGGGTCAAATGAAATTTATGACCTTAGTTTTTGAGGATTCTCCCTACTGATTTCCAAAGTGGTTGTACTAATTTAAATTCCCACCAACAGTGTAGAAGGGCTCCTTTCCTCATTTGATGTTCCTGGTCTCTACCAGTGATTTCCAGGATCAACTCCCTAAGAAGCCACGTTCAGACACTTAAATTTCATGTTCCATGATTTCTTCTAGGATTAACTCAAAGCAAGTACAAAGGAAGAGCTAGGAGACAAAACAGCATAGAGGAAAGCACTCAGAAATATCACTCCAGGTTGCTGCTGCTGTTGCTATGCGCAGCCCCACTCCTGACCCCTAGGGCCTGGAACACTCAGTCTGTGGTGATCTGTACCTGCCTCTCTGCCAATGCATCCTCAGGCCTCAGCTGCAGATGGACTGCCTTGCTTTCCTGCCTGCTGTTTCACTGCCTACATCCTCACTTCCAAAATCTTGACGTAGCCGTGGATTCCTCACTCCGCACTTACTTTCCTCATCACTAGACTATCATATCTTGCCACTGCAGCCACCTCATCTCAAGAAATGTTTCCCTATCCCTGTTTTCTATGTTCAGTTGAGTCTTTCTTCCTTTTTTCCTTCACCAAAAAAGAGTCAACTGATTGCACTCCTCGTCCTTAGTCTGATTCATTTAAAAAAAAATCATCATACTTAGATGTATAGAGTGAAAATATAAATCCTTTAAAATCTTGTACCAATTCTTCAAATACAGACAAAGGATGTGGTTTAGTAGTGCAGCACTTGCCTTGTATGCACAAAATCCTGGCTTCAATCCCCCACACTCTGAAAGAGAGAAAGAAAGAAAGAAAGAAAGAAAGAAAGAAAGAAAGAAAGAAAGAAACCAACATCAAGGAAGAATTTCTATTATGGGGTCCCTATCTGCTTTTCTAAGCTAGATTTTCATTTCTTCAAGGCAAATATCCTTCATTTCAGTCATATAAAAGCACTTGTATTTTCTGAAACAGAAACTCTCTATATATTCATATTTCTCTCACATGCTTGAATTGTACTAATTTAACAATATATATTGAACTGCAAAACTGTGAGGACTGTTCTAGAATCTGAATTGTAGTTGCATGACTATGAAGAAAAGTAACAGAGATTCTGCCTCATACAGCCTGCTTTTATTCAAGATAATGTAAGCAAGAAATAACATTAATAAATAGCATCTCAGAAGGTGACAAGGATCAAGAAAAAAATAAAGCAATACAAGGGCTAAGATGTAATAGAAGAGGTTCGATTTTATGTAACGACGGAGTGGAAATATCCCTGAGAAAGAGGGCAAAATCCTACTGGAGAGAGTCAGTGAGTCTTGTATCAGTCTGGGAAAGGCCTTTCTAATATATGGGGTGCCCGGGCTGGATGTTTCTCCTCATCTAGCTTATTCTGTCCAGCTGCGCTTCTTCTATCCACCCTTCAGAACCACTTCTGGATCCTTTCTACTGATAGGAGCTTTTCTTGACTTGTACTTCCACTCTCTGCTAAGAGCCCCATTTCACTGCTTTCTCAGCATCCACTTATATGCTTATCGTAATGTATTAGTCAGATTTCCTGTTGCAGCCATAATTTAAAGGAAGAGAAGCTAAATTTTTCTTCTACTGTCAGGGGAGTCAGTTCATGACCAGCTATTTCCAAAGCATAAGCCCTGACATAAGGTCATGGAAGATCAGAGATGTTCTGTTCATGGTAGCTCACAAGCAGAACAAGGGGACAAGTAAAAAAAAAAGGGGGGGGCACAAAATAGCACCTCTATAGGCCACCCAGATGCATTTGCTAACCTCCTAGGTATTTCCCAAACCATCAAGTTGACTCAGTAAGGTTAACTACCACATTCCACCCTTGTCAACTTGACAGCCATATTTACTTAAATCATGTTGAATTTCCAAATACACTATATGCTAATTCCACTTAACATAATACAGCTATCCCATGTAAAGGTGAAATAATGTAAACCTTTACCCAAAGTCTTAACAGTCCCAGAATTGGTGAAAGTCCAAGTCGAAGTCTCCACTGAGACACAAGGCAAACTTTTAGTTGTGAGCTTTTTTAAAAATCAAAACCAAGTTGTGTGTCCCCAAGGCACAATGGCATGGGTAAGCCTTTCCCCTTGAAAAGAGACAAATAGGTAGAAATCAGCCAGATCAAAGCAGCTTTCAAGGCACCTTTGTTTTTCTCCCTATACAAGTACTTAAGTTCAAGTGCCTACATTATACAGTAATAATATCACTAAGCTTCTATACTGAAGGGTTAAAGACTTAAGTTTGCAGACAAAAAATTAAAGGAAAAGAAAGGCTATGAAGATAGCCAATATTTTGGCCCTAGGCCCTGAAGGTCAGTGAGGACTCAGGACATAAGAGATCCTGTATTGTAACATCCTATAACTCAGTGATGTCCCAAATTTTTTTGCGTGTGGTACCAGGGATTCAACTCAGCACCTTATGCTTGCCAGGCAAGCACTTATTCTACTAAGCTAGCTCCCCAGCCCTAGTGTCCAAAATTTTCTGTTCAAGGAGATTATGGAGCTACAGAGGAAAGGGACTGGTGATACATAATGTGCCTAAAGAGAATCACCAAGAGAGAAAATGTTATCTCAGGATTTTACAGAAAGCAAATTGGTCAAGCAATAGCAATGACTTATCCAGATGGCTGACACTGGCAAAGGTTCTACAGAACTCTACATGATGTCCGGGTAGATACTGAGGCAATTTGATTGACCTTGATGGATACAAAAGTTACACTTTTTTTTTATATATAAGTGTTGCTTTAACTTGATCCTAACCATCCAGCAGAAAAAAAAATCTAATCATAAGGTATATAAAATAAAGCCATATTAATATGCTGAGCTGAAAAAGGGTCAGGTTAATAGCTTCTGACATTGCCAGTTCTGCTGATAACTCACTACTATTATGAATTATTAGACTACACAGTTAATTTCTCTTAGTTCAATGAGAAGAGAGATTTATACTAATAGTGTTTACAAAAGATATCATTTCTGCATCTTCTACTATGAACAACTACTATGAAGACAACATATGCAATGTATTAGTTATTATAACTGTCCTGTTAACCTGTTTTGAAACTGTCTCATTGTTATTTCTTTCTCGTTAAAATTAATACATTAAAAATTAATTTAAAAATTTAAATTAATTAATTTAAAAAAATAAAAAAGCAACAAAAAATACTTGGTTTCTTTTTAGTGGCACTAATCTCTTTAACAACAACATTTTCTTTGGCTTGAACTTTACACAGGACAATAAACAAAATTATTAGCAGAGTCTGAGAGGGTGGCAAAGACATTGCAGAAAAATTAATTTGGCTCCTTTAAAGAGGAGCCAAATGGATGCTGACCTGCCTTGAAATTTGTTCTATGGGATGTGCCAGTCTATTGCCCCTAATCTCAACTTTCTGCAAAGACCTAGGACCTAGGGAAAATTAGATAAAATATTTTCCAGAATGAAATGTATATAGCCTCTCATCCTAAATCTGGACTTTACTATCTACATATTTTAAATTCGTTTTAATAAGATAAAATAGCAATGAAACATTTTCCAAATAGATTAGTAGGATGGTTATGGCAATTAACACAATGCATATTGTTGTCTCCATAGTAGTTATTCAGAGGAAAGATGCAGGCCTTGATGTCTTGTCTAAACAATATTAGTGAACACATTTATTCTCAATGAACTAACACAAAGTAGGTATATACCTATCCAAACTCTCTTGTGTATACATATATATATATATATATATATATATTTTTCTTTTTAAAGTTCTGATACTAGGAGAAAATATTATACAATGTCTTAAAAGTAGATTGTAAGTCAAAGATACAGTATGGATCATAAACAAATATTATAACTAAACAATATTCAGAAAATTAGTTAATTATTAATTAAATTAAATATCTCAAAACAAAATTAATTAAATTAAATTAAATATCTCAAAACAAAATTCCAAAATTCAAATCAAATTTGAAGTGAGTCCATCTTACAGGCCAGAATGTTGGGTACCATGTGTACAAATCTGTAATCAGTTCAGAGTACTCACATAGTATTTGAATAGGTTAATATATATAAAGATAGCAATAAGAAAAAGTTTCCATGGTAGTAAAGAATTACTAAGAATAAAACAACATAAATACTGTAATGGCAAACATATGAGCAGAACTTCTACCAGTTAGGGCATAGGATATTGCACAAAGTTCTAGTATGTCATGTACATGTACAGTGTCCATGATGCTTACTGGTGGCCAGGTGTCACTTCTGTGACTGAGCCACTGCTAGTTCCTTGGTATCCACCCTGTGGACCCAAACAAAATCATGACCCATAGGGTGTAGGAGAAATCCATTTGGAAATATTTTGCTGCTGTACACAAAAAAATAGCTGAAGGACTGATGTTGTATGCCTCTTTTTCCCCTGTGTTTAATTGTTTGCCCTATTTGATGGGTTCTTTCCATTCTCATTCATGGAATTGTGGTCATTTTGATCCCTGTCTAGAATATCTTTGAGTAAACTATGCAAGGTTGACTTTGTAATCATGAAATTCTTTAGTTATTCTTTGTCCTGGAAGTATTTCACTTCTCCACTGAACTTGAAAGACAGTTTTTCAGGGTATAGCAGTCTGGGTTGGAATTTGTTTTCTTGCAATACTTGAAGTTCTTTGCTCCATGCTTTTCTTGACTTGATGGTTTGCAAAGAGAAATCTGCCATTATTCTAATTGTTTTCCTTTACATGTAGTCTGCTTCTTTTCTCTTTTAGTATACTGTTCCTGGGCCGAATTTCTGGGATCTTGATTATTATATGTCTGAGTGTGGTTTTAATTGGGTTGATGTTATTTGAAGTTCTCTATGCTTCAGTTACTTGAATTGTCAAATTGTTTCCCCATATTAGGGAAGTTTTCTGCTATTATTTCTGCCCAATTTTTTTATATTATATTGATGCCTATTAGTCTTATGTTGATCATCTTTGCATCATTCTGAAGATGTTAAATTATGTTTTCCTACATCCTGGTTGTTTTA
>PVJA010006524.1:44443-72907 GCA_004027025.1 Myocastor coypus
TTTTTTTTTTTTTTTTTTTTTTTTTTTTTTTTTTTTTTTTTTTTTTTTTTTTTTTTTTTTTTTTTTTTTTTTTTTTTTTTTTTTTTTTTTTTTTTTTTTTTTTTTTTTTTTTTTTTTTTTTTTTTTTTTTTTTTTTTTTTTTTTTTTTTTTTTTTTTTTTTTTTTTTTTTTTTTTTTTTTTTTTTTTTTTTTTTTCTTATCTTTTCGCTAGCTGCAATGGTGTCTTCAGGGTCTGAAAGTCTATTTTCACTTTCATTGAAATGGTTTTGCCAGCTTGTGATTGAGGTTTTAGGTTCCTGTATAGCACTTTTAATCTGCTTTATGGATTCTGTTACTTTTCTAAACTGCTCACTCAAACCTTTCATTATTTTTCTATTCTCCTCTACTTTTTATCAATGTCTTCTTTAGAAGCATTTAGTGCTTCTTTCATTATCGTTATCAATTCTTTTTTACTTCAGAAATTATTTCTGATCTGATTTCCTCTGTACCTTTCTGCAGTTGTTTCTTTACTTCAGATGTTGTTATTTCAGAGATTTCAGGTGTGTGATTTCCAATTTCTTCTATGCTATTGTCTCCTGCATTTGTTCTGGGTAGGCTTGGTGCCTGAGAACAAATTTTGCTCCTTTGTCATTTTATATAGCCCTGCCTTCTGACCTTTGGTGTAGAGCTTTGGTAGAGTTCTTGCCTTAGCACCAGATCTGAATCTACCAAGTTCAAACTCATCCAGGTGAGTGTGGGTTGGGTCTGGCTGTTGTGCTTCACTTATTTCTGCCGCAGCCCTTTGGAGGTAAACCTGCTGTGCCACTCTGGTAAGATATTCTGCTCCTGGATCTGAGGGGTGGGTCTGGTCTCCAGTCTCTCTGAAGGAAGAATCTGGGCCTGTCTGATGGATCAAGTTTCTCTCACATACCAGGCCTTGTTGCTGGGTCGAATGAGTTTCCAGCAGGCCCTGGTAGTCTGTATTTCTTTTTTGTTACCAATCATATTTTCTGATTCTGACTAGAAATGCCCATTTGGGTTTGCTTACCACATTCTAAGCCCACGCTCCCTTGGAAACACATAGCACCCAGAGCAACACTTCCATGACCCATCCAGCCTCACCTAGAAATACGCTCTAATAATCCCTCCTATACCAAATGAATGGACACAGTTAAAGCTAACCAATACAGATAGCATTTAAATATTGATGTTAATAAATTTATTGAACATGTAGAAGGACTTACTGAATGCCAAGTTCTATACTGATAGCTCACATGACTTTCTACTTTCACTATCATGGTAAGAAGATGTGGTGTTTGTTTGTTTGTTTGTTTGGATGGTTGGTTTAGTTTGGTTTATACCTAGAAGCAAGTTCAAGACCTTGCATTTGTCAGGCAGGTGCTTGCCTGGCAAATGCAAGGTCCTTAGCTTGAGCATTACCATGAGTTCCAGATTTCACCTTATGGACTGAGATCTTTGATAACAACGGTGACACAGCTCGCAGATTTGTATGTTCCATCACACTGTGGCTCTAAAAAGGGATGTGAAGCTTAGTTCTTGTTATAGATCTTAACACATGCATAAAATAAAATGGAGCTAATCTTCACGTGTATCTTTTCAAAATATACAGAACTGGCCATAATGCATGACTATATTAGTGATGGTCTGAGTTAAGAGTGAAATTAACAGCTGAATGTGTTGGCCTAACCCCAGGACCCTGAGAGATGGAGAGAAAAGGATCACAAGTTTGCGCCTAGCCCGTGCAAGTTATTGACTAAGCAAGACCTTTTCTTAAAAATAAAGGGCTGGGAATATACCATAATGGAAAGTCTCTCACTTTAATACCCCATCTAAAAAATAAATTGAATCATTTGAGAGTGCCTCTCAAAGAAATGTGGACACTTTTAGTGAAGTTGATGTGGAAATTCAGTATCGAGCTTATTTTGATTGCCAAAAGACAGAGATCTACTCTATGAATTAGGGATCCACAAACTAACTGAAATAACTGTGGTTTCAATTATGAATTTCAACTCAAAAGTCATTTAGGAAGGCATTCTGACTCACAAATTGATATATCATTCACTTCCCACAAGAGCAATTGTATTTTGCTTTCCAGGTGAATACCAAGTCACCAGATATAAAGCCTCCAGGAGTTAGTAGTGTAATGATTGTCAACAATTCTCCCAAGAAATGAAGCATCTCCCCTTAGGTCTGGAAATAGTTAATTTTTGTAAAATTCTGCTAAATGTTTTTACCACTTTTCAATTCCAAAATTGCGCTGCCTATCTTTTTAGTCTACTGTTTCTGAAGTGTGGGTAATTTTCTTCCTTAATGGACAATTCAAAGGTCTGGAGACATGTTCTAGTGAAGGTGGAGAGTGAATTGTTCCTAGAATCCAGCGGGCAAAGACCGCAGATCATATTAAATATCAGCTATTTTAAGATATTTTAATTTTTGCTGTAAAAGTGACTCTTTTCTCTCCAGTTTCTCAATGTGATGAAAGCCAAGCAAACTCCAGGATCATCCCTTTGCCCCAACTAATGTTCAAATTCATTATCTATTTCCCTAGTGTCCTTGTCTCAGTTACTCTGCTCTCTCTGCTGGAACAAATACCCTATATTCAAAATGAAGGAAATAATGACTTACTTAGCTCACAGTTACTAGAGGTGTCACTCCACACTCAACTGGCTCCAAGGCAGAGTGGCACATGGCAGAGAGCAGCCTTTCATGGCGGCAGCAAAGAGCAAGCGAGCGAAGGGAGGAGTCGCAGCAGCAGTGGCTGCAGGGAGCAGGCCTGTCTCACTAAATTGCACTCATGCTCTCTTCTCCAGGCTGGGCATAGCGCTCACATCCATAATCCCAGGGGATCACGAGTTAAGTCTGTCCCATGATCTCTTAAGGCTTTGGGGAGACAATTAGACACAAACTGTAACAGTGCTCAAACAACTATGAACACCTGGTAATGGTAGCGGGTAATAACAGAAATACACAAGACAACCTCACAGCGGAGAATCATCTGGTTCAAAATATGCTGTCATGTTGCCCCTATTTCCATCCAATGGCAAAGACATAAACACTCTCCTTGACGTTATTCACTCTGGGAGAGTCTTTGTTACAATACATAATTTTTTGGAGGTCCTACCAGGATGGATCATTGAAGCACAAATATTTCCAGGTTGCTACTTCATGCTGCATTTCCTCTGCACCCACCCACAGGGTGAACACTTGCCCTTCTTTAAATCTCAGAAGTGTCGCTTCCAATAGGACACGGGTACACTTTCCTTTCACCCCAACATATTGCAGATGTGACACTTGTTTAGGAACCATGTAACTTTACTGCCATTATCGATTACGTTTCTGTATCCTTTGTGACTCCATCATCAGTTCCTCACTGGAGTCCAGAGACCACTCTATGTCGTTGCCCAGGCCCCTAGTGCAGCACCTGGCCTTTAGTAAGTCTTCATTACATGCGCTTGAAGTGAGTGTATTTTAGGGGAAAATCTGTTTGTGGGAATGGTTCTATATTCAGCTACTCTAGCTTTTCCTGTGAAAGTGACCCTTTCCTCTCCAGATTCCAAATAAGAGAGAAGCTAAGCAAACCACAAAGTCCATCAGCTTGCCCACGCTCCTGATGCCCAAGTCTGTGAGACTTTCCTCCAAGGTTGTCCTCAAGACAGTAATACGAACTCCTAGTCATGGAAGATAAAAATAGGTTGCTTAAAAATCAAGTACTTTTGCACAGAGAAACAGCCTCTGGCACCTTCCTGTGAGTAACAGAAGTTTCTATTTTAAAATAAATGCAGTCAAATAAGGAGCAACTTTAACACAATGCCACTTTTCCAGATTTCTTGGCCGAGGCAGCATAGCATCCTGGATCAAGTTCTTGGCATTCCCCGACGGACGCGGATCCAGTGATGATTCATAGCAGCCATGTGAGGCTTTCACACAAACTCACCCCTTTAAAAAGAGAAATGCAGCCAGTGAAAGGCACAGCTCCGTCCATCATGCATGCAGCACTCAACTTCCCTCCCTGGCAAGTAACAAGTTGAGCGATGAGCTTTGCCAATGGCATAGCCTCTCGGAGGTTCTCCATCTTTCTGCTCTCAAGTGGCCCTGATTACATTTCCTATCCAGGTTCAGCTTTCCCTCATGTCCGAAGTTCCACAAAAACAGTGGAGAATGGCTCATGAATCTATTTATTTTATTCTCTAAAGTCTTTTTTTCTTAGTTTTCAGTAATCTATATAGATTTTGGATGGCTTTCAATTTAGTACTTTTAAAAGTATGTCTGTTTGCATCCTTGGGACTTCCAGGTTCCAAGGAGTTGGGAGCCCTAACGGTATTTATGCCGGCATTTGGCTCAGGTTTCTGTCACCACTTGCTCCTGATAGCTTTGAGAAACAACACTGGCTATTGTGCGTGGAGAAGTGCTCACAGTGCATCTGAAGGAAAAGAAGGGCTAAGTGAGCTCTGTGACATGATCTGAGGAGATGACCACTTTTGGGCATGTCGTGGGCACCAAGATTTCCTGAAGGCCCATCAGAACAAGAACCAGGTGGCAAGTGCCCTGCGAGTCCATGCTGAGAGTTGGGATACTGAACTTTGGGGAGCAAACTTAGACACCCCTTTCCTGGGAGAGCTCTACAGAGAGCAGGGGCACCCTCTTCTCTTGGCAGGAAGTGGGCATTTCCACCCAGATGCACTGAGGTGAAAGGTCGTGATACCCAAATCAGAGCCTTGCAGGCATGATGTGCAATGTTTTCAGATCCTGTATGCCCAACTTTCAAGAAATGATCTCATTCTCGACATCTAAAATTCAGATCACTTCTGATGTCATTATCAATAGCTGCATTTGCTAAGGATTTCCGAGTGCCAGGCACTGCTCCGTGCTCTTCACATGACTTGGTGCCAGTAACGTTCTACGCAGCCCAAAGACTGGGTGTATGATCGTAATTGTACTTGTGAGGACATGAAGTCACAGTTACTTAATGGCATGGCCATTATACAAGTGCTGATTGGGGCACTTCCAGTAGAACCCTGGCAAGAGCTCTGTTTCCTAGGCCATTTTATTTACTCTGTTATTGTTGAGATGTAGTTCACATACTATAAAACTCATCCTTTTAAAGTGTACAGTTCAATAATCAGTATATTCCTAAGTTATAGAACTGTCATCGCAATCAATATTAGGTATTTCATCATCCCCAAAAGAGATCTTGTATGCATCAATAGCCACCCCCACTGCCTATTCCACTTCCAGGCTGAGGCGCCCACCGCTCTACTGTCTGTCTGTAGAGTTGCCTTTTCTGAACATTTTATATAAACAAGGTTACAGCACATGTCAACTTTTATGACTGGCTTCTTTCACTTGCCGTAATGTTTCCAAGATTCACTCATGTTACAGCACATGTACTACTTCATTTTCTTTTTATTGCTAAACAGGTCACAATCTTAATCACTGCACTGTGCTCCTCTCTCCAAGTGGTATTGTTATTATTATCACTTTATACATGAAAAAAACCAAAGTTCACAAAACGAAATAAGTTGCCCAAGGTCACGGAAGCAACCAAAGGCACACCTAGAATCTGCTGCCCCAAAACTATACTCTCAAAATCCTGCTGTATTGCCTCGTGTATGTTTTTCCTTAGGAAAGCTGCCTACTGCAGGGAAACAAATCTCACTTATCCTCATAACTTTCTCCTTATTCTGTGAAAAGTAATAAAGTAATCATTGAAAAATAAGGATTTCTAGACCTAAGCTCAGAACTCAATTATGTGGCATTAGACAAAGCACTCTGTACTTGGTTTCCTCACTTGCAAAAGAAGAATAGTGACATCCTCATCTTAGAGCTGGAAGATGATTGTAAATTGTGTCGTCTAGCTGTGCACACTACATGAGCCCCCTCAGTAATTTTATTCTGTGAGAGAATATATGTTGAAGGAGGCTGTACCATTGGCTGCTTGAGTAATCAGGTAGAACAATGTACATGGCCATATGCACACTGAAGGGCTAGAGGACCCAACTGAAGATCAACAGCCTGGAGCTCACTGCAGAGTGTGGTGAGTCTGCTTCAGAAAGCTGAAGATTCTTTGCTAGAATGAGGAAGGAGCTGGAGCCAAAATCCAAAGGCAATGGTAAAGACCCAACCACCTCTGAAGAAGCAAATGGAAACTGTCCTTTCTTCCCCTTTTTATTCAGTCAAGGCTGCAAGCCTGCTGGTTAGTGCCACCCATACCCAGGTTCCCCTGCTTGGTGTGCCACCTATGTATCCATTATCCACAGACACCTAGATCTGTGCCCAATCAACCCTACAGGCATTTCTTAAACCACTCAAGTTGACATACCACAAAATTAATGATCACACAGGTCTCGCTGGCTGAGCAAGGAGAAAAGGGCAAAGCCTCAAATGGGAGGTTATGTGACAATGCTTTGACTGTTTTCATGTTTCTGTCTCTAGAAGAAATCGGTAACATGGAACCTTGCCAAGCACAAACAAACCTGGAGAGGACCACATGGGAGAGCTGTTCCTCCCTGCCCTCCTTTCAGCCTGCGTATTGCTGCCCCGATCATCTGTGCCCTTTCACCCTTCAATCCCTTGATGACAAAGAGCTGAAAAATTGTTTGATGGAAGTTCAGAGAACATTCATTCCCTGGGAAGCCTCGCCAGGCTAACACAGTAACCTCAACGTGCACATGTCAATTACACAGCCAACCAAATTTATTTCTGCATTGGTCTTCATGCAGTTAGAGAAGATAACTGCCAGGTTCAGGATTCACAGGGGTTTTTGCATTTTGAAATGAAATCATTTGTAATTTATTGCAAGTTGTCTTTCTCAAAAGTAACGCAAGCCTATTTTTAAGATCTTACTAGCAGCCCCTGTATCAATTTGGAAACTATAGTTATAAAACAAGATATGGAAAAGACAATTAAAACACGGTCTTTTTACAAGGAGAGGGAAAGGGATAAATTAATTAATATTGCAAGCGATAAAAGAGCAAGTTATTTCAATCACTGGATGGATTAGTTTTATTTTGCAAGTAAGGCCTTTCATGGTCTTCTTCAAGTAATGTGTACCGATGAGTAAAACACAAGGGTTCCTTTGCTGGTTTCAGAAAATTTATTCTTCTCAGAAGAATTTTTTAAAAGTTGTTCATGTAGAGAGAAATGCAAGAGGTGAGCAGATCTAAAGACATTTCTGGACAATTCAGCACACACTCAAGAGAACTACAGGCATTGGATCCAAGTCATGGATCCAGCCTGGCCTGAGCTCCTTGCACATTAATCTAAAATGTTTACCTTTTGGAAAGTGGAAAGTGAGGAAAGCAGCATGTTAGCAAAGACAGATTGGCACCGTCTAGGGCTACTTAAGGATCGCATGTGCATTGATTGTGAGAATAATTCATAAGCATCTATTACAATGAAGACAAGAAGCGAATGGCTTGCGGATCTGTTCTAGTGCTGCAGAATTCTGCTTGTAGGAAACTTCACCTCGATGGCTGCTACCAACTCTGCCTCCCAGCAGCCAAGCCTTGGGCCACTCCCCATCCCTGCCCCTCCACTGACCTGGACTTGGCAGTGGGACGGACTTTGGCCTAGAGGACATTATCGAGGATGATGTAAAACGATCTTGGCTTCTTTGAATGCTTCCTTTGTGGCACGCGCTCTTGAAGCCATACTCACCAAGTAAGGAGAACTGAGGCCCTTAGCGAGAGCTCCTGCTGAGCTCTCCACCCACTGCCACCATCGGCTTCCCAGCCACCTTGGTCAAGCCAGCCCAGGTGGAAGGACACGCTCCAGCTGCCTTCGAGGTTAACCCAGTGCTGCACGCAGCAGAGGTGAGCTGACCTTGGTGAAAGCCTTCCATGCTGCACTTTCAGGAGTAAGGAAATGCTATTGTGTAACTCATTTTCCCAAGATGCCAGCATTTTGCATTGTTTTGGAGCTTTAGAGAGCCAAAATACGGGCCTGGCAATTATTAGCATCAAGCACAGCTGTGATGTGAACTGTGCTCTTCCAAGTTGGTTTCTGGCTTTTGGGACCTACAAGAAGGAAAGACATCTGTGGAGCCACATGCCCGTAATTCCAGAGCTCTGGAAGGGTGAGACAGGAGGATCCCAGTTTGAACCCAGCCTGAGTAACTTAGAGACTTCTCATATCTCAAAACAAAATAACTGAAAAAGGGCTGGGAACATAGTGCAGTGCAAAGGACAGTTCAGTTCCTTGTATGACACAAAGAGTAAGGGAGCTTGTACCCGACCTACACTGAGAGTCTGTGGCAGTTCACTTCTGCCCAGATATTCCTACCAATGTGGTCATTTTATGATGACAGAAAAAGTTGCATTGATTCATCTAGCCCTTTATCCTGTGCTAGAGGCTATATATGTATAGATACATGGTGTATCATTTTGTACACATCATGGTTCTGTGAAGAAAAAGTACCTCTCTAGGAGGAAGGAAATGAGATTTGAAGAAAACAAGTCATTTTCCCAAGATGCTCCAGTAATGGAATTGGATTCCAGTCACTCCTCTACCAGTAATGCCAGCTTTCACCCAGTACAGGATTCCTGGACAATGGAAAAAAGTGGAACCCACTGACACAGCCAGGGCTTGTAGGTCTTGGCCAGGACAGAGGATTCTACTGTGTGTGTGTGTGTGTGTGTGTGTGTGTGTGTGTGTGTGTGTAGGAAATTAAAAGGAATCCAAGCTCTTCAACACCTCTACCTCCCAGGCATTCTCAAACCTCATTCAGATCCTGTCCCTGGTTAACCACCTCAGTTTCATTAGAGAACTTGAATCAAAAATAGAGAGAGCCCTCACCCCCAAGTTATGGATTTTTCCTGGGAAATACACACACAGAAACGGACAGAAGAGAGAAGTGTTGCTTCCTGCTAGAGGGCGGGGACCTGATGGAAGGGGATCGGATCAGCCTTTGCAGTGCTAGGGGAAGCTCAGGACCATGCCCTGTGCTGGCAGCAGGAAGCTTGTCGTGTGTTTCTTTCTCTTTTCTCCATAAACTCACACTGACTCTCCTGGCTGGATGTGTCTTACTGGTATCTCCAATGGAAGGAAAAGAAGTCCAAAAAGAAGATGCTGGCAGCAGGGAAGATAGCTCAGTGGCCGGCATGCCTCCCTGGTTAGCACAAGGTCCTCAGTTCAATCCCTGGTGCTGAAACAAACAAACAAAGAAAAGCACGACAAAACAAACAAACAAAACTGCCCAAAAGGAACACACTAACAGAGAGGGGAGCCCTGGGAAGGACTGGCCTTATTAATAGTGATTATCAGGAAGAGAAAAAGGGAAAGTGAGGGGAAAGAGAAGCTTGTGGATGTGTTTCCGGGCCACAAAAGCCTGCTGTCCTTCCTAGTGGCTGCCGTGTGCTCCTAAACTTGCTCTTGCACAGTCCTCCCCTGCTCATAATTCATTTTCAATCCATCTGCCCCATGCACGGAGAATTCTTTGACAAAAGAGACCCTGTCTTAGGTCCATTTGAAACTCCATTTTATGTGGGGTTGCTGTGTACGTTGTTTGAATGACTGAGAACGAAGGAGCCATTTTCTTCATCTGCTTCCGTCGCCAGCATCCTAGCCTTGGGTCCGGCCTTCTTGTTCTGTCTCTTCAGTTTCTGTCAGTCATAAATTATGAAATGACAAGGAAACACTGTGAAAAATCGCATTTCGCCAACACATAGAATTCTAAGTCTTTGAATTCTTCCCTCCCACAAACTCTCTTCTCAAGAAATCCAAGGTTTATATGGAAATGAATCATAAAGAACAGATATTTGTTCCGTGAGAACTTAAGTGCCCTATCAGTCTGAATCTCATTTCCAATGAGCAAAGCTGGCTGCTGTGGAGGCCTCTGACCAGGACTTGAAAAAAATCTGACCTAGGCTCCCTTCTCTTCTCTCTGAAACCACAGCCATGATGAGGCTAGGCCGTGGGCGTCCATGAAAAATCACAGCAAAGCCAAGCACACTGGAGAGGCCGCCTGTGCCAGAGCTGGGCCAGCAGCCATCTTGAGAGCAGAATATCGTCAGAGCAGAGAGACTGTCGGGAAGGTGTATGCTCTCTCCCTGTCATGGGGAAAAAACAAAGGAAGAAGGAAAAATCTCAAGAATTGCTCAAGGACCCGAGAACTCCTGCTACAAGGGACCCAGGGCTTAGCTTATTTTCTTCTGAGCAAAGATCTTCGAATTTCTGCTCATAATAAGAGCAGGAATCGACCCTTAGCTCTTAACAGCAATTATCTTTGAATGCAGATTTGTGCCTAGGAGCAGGTAAGAAACATCCTCCAGAGGCCAGAACAGCTCGGAAGCCACACAGACTGATGATTTCTTTGTCCGGAGGCCTGCTATTGTATATCTATCTATGGTGAGTCTCCTCTACTGTTACCTAATTTTCTGGTATATCTTTGATTTCATGTTTCTCCACTTTGATGCATGGAACACATACCCCTTCTCTCTGTTAGGAGAGTTTTCAGTGTCTTGGAGAAGGAGAGCAATTTTGTTTCAATCCTTGCTAGGATCTTCCTGTCATTTCCTTTCTTCCTCATGATTTCCCTGGTAGCAGGTGTGTATCAGTCAATCAGCCAATCAGTGCATCAGTCGATCAATACATCTATACATAATCAGACCCCATCCATCTCTTTACCCTCCATGATAAATGTTTAGACTCAGAATACATTACTCTCTTTAGCCTCACTTTTCCATGATATTTTTAATGTTTTTATTTATTTATTTATTTATTTGGTACAGGGTCTTACTACACATCTGGGTCGTGTAGTAATCCCCTTGTCTCAGGCTCCTCAGTGCTTGGATTACAGGCATGCACTGCCATACCTAGTTTCAGTGACCAGCACGGCACACCCGGAGTTCTGGCACATGGTACTAGAGATCAAACTCAGGTCCTTGTGCTTGCCACATAAGGGCTTAGATGGCTGAGCTTTCTCCACAGCCCTTCATGATATTTTAAAAACCAATTTAAAATATCCTGTCTGTTGAAAGATTTGAAAGAGTTAAGCCCTCAAAGCAAGAGGCAGAAGGGCCTCTCCCCGCTCAGCCCCATCCCATTTCTCAGACAAGAAAACGTCTGAGACACTGAAGTAGTCTTTCTTTTAAGGCTCTCCCTCCAACGCAGCTTCAGTCTCCTGTCTGCAGAGCTGGCTGACAGCTCACAAGACTGAGCATGAGTAAATACCCTGGGCTAAACGAAGTCAAGATCAAATGCATCAGTTGTATAACTAAAGACATACTTCAAAGGGGGACACAGCTAACCCGATAGCGATCCCGAGCACAGCCTGCTCTGGCAGTACCTGATGGGGACACTGCCCTGTCGTGCTCACAAAGATCATCTAAGCACACAACTTGGTCATCCAGAGTCTTGATGGAGAGGGTGTTTCCACATCCAGGAGCAATGGCTAAGCAAAGAGAAAGCAGGCCACCCACAAGCCATGCCACTACCTCATGCTGCCCTAATGCCTCACCCAAAGGTTTTGCCCAGAGCCTTCCCAGAGCTGGATCAGGATCCCCATGTCACAGGCGCAGAGAAGCCCATTTCCACACTTGTGCATGGTGGCTCATCCTTGCCTTCCAATTCCAGCTATCTACACTTGTCCTCTAGCTCCCCAGGGAGCCTCCTCTCTCCAAGTCAGGGCCTGTTGTGACAAACCAGTTCAGAGAGACCAGAAATTAAAAGGAGTGAGGAATAATCTCAGCAGAACTTGGAGCCTTTCTTCCTTCCAGATATCTCCAGCATGGTCTCTGAAGGATGTCCTGAGCCAGGGGTACCAAGGTGTCCCTACAGCCAAAGGCAGGTGCATGTTCTCAGGAAGCCACAGCGCAGCCCTCAGTGGCCCTGATTGGCTCCGTCCCTCTACTCCTAGACTTATATTTGAGCTCTTTGATCACATGGATGAACAGGACCCTGGAGCATGAGAACAACAAAATACAACTTCTCTCTCCTGGAACACAGCAATCTGCCTCAGACCTAAGCTTGTCACACCACCGAAACACAGTGGCAGGAACAAGGGCCAGGATGAGTGCCAAAAAGAAGAACCTAAGCTATTACAGGAAGCTCCCAAAAGAGGTGGCACCTCTAGAGAACAGTCCTTTGCAAATGTATACCTGTCACTATCGGCTTCTCCAGTGCCCCACCCTACTCCAGCTATCACATGGGGGCCTGCTATAGCCAAGGAGGCCACAGAGACCCAACTCTGTACAAAGTAACTTTTCAAAATGAAATTCCATTCTTGGCATGTGTTGGAACGCTTCCTCTGTTCCAGGCTTAAATACTGAAGCCACCCACAGCACCGCTGACTTAGCCAAATACAGTAAGGAAGAGAGCCTTCTCTCAGGAGGCCCAGAGGTACATCGTCACACAGCCAGGGCAGGTGACAGTGCAAACAGGCTGAGGTGGCCTTACTGAAGAGCCTCCGCTGGCATTCTCACAGTGCTACTCTCCAGAGAGGCTCCTATAGCATCCTTTAGGTGGCAGGGGCAGATGGCTCCTGGCACACAGCACTTCTGATTAGGAAAGGCAGTGCCACTTTAGCAATGCCTATAAAGCAAAGCGTGACTACAGAGATAAAGAAGCCTCACAATATTTCTATAAAAGACAGTGCCTCTTCGGCAGCCCTTGACTAGTTCTTAGAGTTGACTAATCTTCTCCATGCATAAATCTTCTCTTCTCAGCTAGATCATAAGTTGCAGGAAGGCAGACCGTGACAGTAACTCTAAACCATCCTAAGGGACGCTTCAAAGTCTCCTCACACTTTGCTTCTGAGAAACAACCCTGTATCTCATTGTTGTGCATTATTTGCGACTTAGTCCCGAATCCTTCACTCTAGTTCATACCATTGCCCACCTCCTGAGTGATTCCCCCCTGGCTTTCAGCCTTTCAGCCTGTCTTTTTACACATCATCTATCTCTAGTTCTTGTATAGAAGCTTGAATTTTGGGCCTTACTTAGAGATAAGTAAGAGAATAGGTTCTGAAGCCAGCCTTCCTGAATGCAAATCGTGATACCACCATTTATAAACGCTAAGATCCTGAGTAGGTTATTTTGATTCTCTAACCCTTAATTGTCTCAACTGGAGAGTGGCGCTCGTACTCCAAACTATTGAGGAGTTAAAATGGTCTACCTGCGAGACAACCGGAATCATACCTGGCACCATAGGTTTGCTCAGCAATAAACATTGCCCATCACGGGACATTTTTTCCGCCACCTCTATGGCCATGTGGACACTCTAGTCAGTTTGGAAAAAGACGCTCGTCTTCCAGGTACTGCACATCTGATACATAGGGCAGGTTCACTCCAGTGGATGGGGGAGAAAGCACTCATTTCTGCCATCTACACTGAATGTGCCAACACGGAGAAAGGCGCAGCAGCAGGTGCCGAGACTTTCTCGTCCGCTGATTCGCGCCTGTTGACTCTAGCTCACTTACGCGGAGCTCCACAGGGTCTCGCCTGAATGCAAAAGGTTTTTCTTTCCTTTTTAAAATTGATTTTTTAATCACAGAAACAATTGCCTTGCTCCTCGCTACATAGCGAAACTCACAAATAACACTACGTGTCTTACTGACCCATTTCCGGCCACCTCACTTGAACATTCAGCAGAAAAGCATCTTTCCTTTAATTAGCTCACATTTATCTGCCAGGACCCTGTCTGCCAAACTGCCATGGAATAATAATAATAAAGTACCTAATTAAGCGCTGAGCCAAGTCCACGGTACTAATTGCAAACACAGTAGTTATGAAGAGACGCACGAGAGGTAGTAGGTCATAATAATTCACTTATTTACTCAATACACGTTGAGCACTCTCATCAGTTTCCTTTCCTAGCTCTGAACACATGTCGGGGACGTTGTGGTCTTTCTTTCCCAAAGTCTGTGTAACACAAGCTGTGCATTTAGGGGAACAGATTGACCTGAGCTAACCTCAGTGGCTTCATTCACCTTGCTGGTGATTGGTCCCTAAATGGCCCCCGAGGCCGCAGAGTTCGCTGACCCAGCCCCTTTCCTCTAGCCAGGGGTCACGTACAATGGGAAGCCATTGGTGCCGTTAACAACTGGCTGGCATCTTGCAAATGGAAAAGAAGAGCCAAAGAGATGGGGAAAGTCTGCGCCAGCCAACGAGGGAGCTCTTTATGAGGTTCCACTTCTCAGAATCCAGTTTCACAGTGGAATTCATCTCCTGGTGTGGACCTTAGTTAGAGCTTTGCTGGTTCTGTTACTTGCAGCCATATATATTCTTTTTTTTTTTTTTTTTGTATTTTAAGGAAGGGTCTACAGGGTGTTCAGGGTCTCACTACTAGACATAGTGATCAGCCTGTTTATAGGCTCCAAAGATCTGGCATTACAGGTGTGAATTACCACGCCCAGAATCAATTGCTGTCTCATCGCACCACAGGTATGGAACCAGCACAGCAGGCTAGAGATTGAACCCCCAGCCCCTGTGCCTGCTTGCAGGCACATTAATCCACTGAGCTATTTGGCTGGCCCTTCTTTTTTTATATATATACACATTCTAACTAATGGAATATATAGAAATAAATGAGATCTGGTCGGCACAATGGTGCACACCTGTAATCCCAACACTTGGGAGGCTGAGGCAGAATTCAGGCTAGTTTGGGCTATGCAGTGCGTTTAAGACAGCCTGAACTACAGAGTAGGACCCTGTCTCAAAAAGAAGAAAAAGAAGAGAAGAAATGAGATTTGAATGCCAACCATGATGCTCACACACTCTTGCTACAATATGCAATTGCATGGCCCTGTAGTTTATTAGTTAAGGACAATAGGAGCATGCTCCAGGAATGTAAGTAGACCAACGTGAAGAAGGAAGTGTTGGTGAAGATATAATGTGGGTGGCTTCATCAGCTTCACTGAGGCCGGCCAGTGAGTGGTGACAGGACAGAAGATGATTAGCAATGCCCTGGGGATCACTGTACAAATTGGCATCGTTCTTATTTCTTCATCAGTTACAGTTGCTATTCCGCACCTCTTCAGCAAGAGAACAGAGAATATCTTCCTAGAATGAAACCCTAAAAGCCTGAACACGGTCCTTCAGCTTAATCCCTGGTTTTGGATTCAGTCAGGAAGTTTCCACTTTACAGACTTTCTTTAAAAAAATCTTTAAATACAGGACTGACTGCAGAATTACACAAAATCAGCGCTGCCTACTGTGCATAGTTCTTACTAATCCTATGCATGCAGAACCAGCGTTTTGTTTGTTTGATGTCACTGACTATTGAAGCTACCCTTTCTGTTCCCCTGCTCTCCAGAAAGAATTTTTTTCTTCCAATCAAAAAAGCATACTGTTTAGGTAGACACAGCAGCCAGAGTTCGATCCCCGGCTGCAGTGCCAGCCCTACCCCCAGGGCACACTGAGAGGGCGATTGAGACTGGGCATGGTGGCACACACTGTCTACTCTTGGGAGGATGAACACAGGCAGAGCACTATGAGTCTGATAGGGCTCTTGCTGGCTAGCTCAGTAATTTAAGCCCCTGCACAGGCAATCCCAGTCATGCAGAGGAGACAGCGGCTTGATCTCCATACCCACCCTTAAGGCAACCTGAGCCAGCCAAAAAACAAAAGAGAAAAATCCGACTATGAGTCTGATCTATGTCGTGAGAACCTATAGATTATGTAGACCCTCTACTAAAAGCAAAAGAAAAAAAGCACAGACACCCTTTAACTATACTTGTAACTGTTATACCACATATGATTCAGGCTTCATGATGTGGTTATAATGCTAGAAACTTCCAGATCAGATTTAGAAAACTATATTAAAACCTTGCCACAGTTGTGGTTAGGAGGAGCCTTGCCATGGAAATGTGGTCTAATAGACATCCAGACCCTCTAATTAATTTTCGTTCTTTTCTAATTCTTATAAAGGAAGCCATCCCCAGCAGTATCTCTGCCATGGTTCTTCCCAGCAGGGTTTCTCAGGAGACTACTTGCATCTCCAGACCTGCTTGGTAGCTCCCTTTACAGTCTGACCTGCTGAGACTTAAATTTATTTTAATTAAGAACACAGATTTTAAAATCGGACCAACATGTGTTCAGTTCCTGATTGTGTACCTTGCTAGCTGTGTTACTCAGGGCAGATTACTTAATCTCCCTGAGTCATTGCATAAAATATAACTGGTCCTTTGAAATATAAGATTGAGATAATGTACCCTAGATAAGACAGTGCCTGATATTTATGATCTTTCAACAAATTTATTGGGTCAAAGACATAAAGCAGACAAAAGTACACCCACAGAGATTATGTAATAAATGTCCAATAAATCACAGCCATTATTATTTTTAGTAATACCAGATCCTCCTCCACAACACATCCATTCACAAAGGCTCGGAGAGGAAAAACAAAAAAAGAGAGAATAATGTTAGATTCTTATTCCCCCATCCATCTCACCCGTCCTGTTAGCTCAGCTGCCACGTTTCTGGAAAGGTGTCTCCTCTACGTCTCCCATTCCAGCCTCAGCCCTCGCCACAGTAGCTGAACACCTTACCACCACCTGGCCTCTCTGTTTCTGTCACCTTCCATCCATCCTGTGTGTGCTGGATTTTGATTCTTAGGCCATGAAATTCACTGACGTCATTTGCCAGTCCCTCAAGCGGCAGCCCAGGCCATGTGAGATGCCTTCTAAACCCTTCCTGTGTTTGTGGATGACCTGGGCGCCATCACACTGTTCCCGCAAGCTGGACCTCTCCTACCGCTGCACCCTGGACACCCTGAAGGATTCCTCGCTCATTTTCTCTGTCTTCTTAACCTCATGTAGCTGGCGCTCTATCCTGGTTCAGAAATCTATTCAAATGGAGTCGATAGCCTGTTTTGGTCTTCTGTGATCTAACCCCAAACAGCAGCCCATCTTTCTCGTAAAATAACACGAGCTCTTCTACGTATTTACCTTTCCATGTGTTCCACTGCCCTCCACAAGAGTGAGGGTCACAATCGTCCTGTCAGCTCTGCATCCGTGTGAGAGCACACGTAACAGGAAGCGCAGATTGAATGTTGTTGAACAGTATGACATTAAGACTAAACGAGGCTTCAGTTTATTAACCAGTCTCCCCTAACGATTCAGCTAACAATTCAGGCACCGCTGAGCGGTGGAGGCCTGAGGAGCAGAGCTACAGGTTGTTGGCAAGGGCAGCGCGTACCGAATCGCTCTGCTGCGTGCAACCAAAGAACCTCGGCACAGAGAGACAGCCAACAGCTCTTGATTCCTCCTCTCCCTCTCCAGGCTCAGCGCGCCCCCTGGAAGGTGCCTTATGTTACATCTATCCAATGAGGAAGACACATCGGCTCCCCAGGAAGCAAATACTGTCTGCCAACAGCTGGGATGTGGAAATGTTCTTCATCACACTGAACTAAGTTCTCACCTGGAAATTGGGCTGCTTTTCCTTTCTTTTGTGTTGGAATGACTAAAGGTACTTAACAGCATTCCTGGGTTTCCCCCTTTTCCTGGCCTTTTCATTCCTTTTTTCCTTTTTATGAAAAAAAAAATTTCTATAACTAAATTATGAGAGACTAATGTTCCTACATTAAGTTATTATTTTCAAAGTCATTACTCTGTACAAGACATAAATCAAAAAGACTCCACAAAAAAGAAACAGATAATAATGCAAATTTTCTTTTCAACTTAGATAAACTGATAGTATGAAATAATTTTCCATATGCTTCACACCCAAATATTTTAAAACAACAGAATATGTAATTTAGGGGAGTATTTGAATTCTTCCCTTTTGCTCTTTATGAAACAATCTTTCAGGGTCAGGAGGATTTCCTTCTTGGTCTCTCTTTATCCATATAGTTAAATATCTCAACATTCCTTGCAGAGTAGGTCTTTAGGCATCATGAATAGCTTAGAAGCCAGCACATTCTTTGATCTGGAGATTATATTTGTCTGATGAAACTAAAGTGACTAGCCTACCCGAGTTCTCTCAACTTCTGCTACCTCCCCCAGCCAATTAAAAAAAAAAAAAAAAAAAAAAAAAAAGTCCTGCATGAACTGTTCTCCTCTCACTGCTTGCCCGTCCTGCCATAGGGAGGATTTTTAGCCTGCTGGGAGCAAAATGAAGTTGACCTACATAATAAAGTGATGAAAGGGGCCTGAGGAGAAGCGGGATCATAAAACGTTGTATTGTGGTTATCAAGGAAGGGTATTTTTGGAGCCGAGGTGCATACAGAGGAGACACTGGACCAGTTGAAACGTGCAAGAGAATCGGAGAGGAAAAGGAAAGGTGATACTGTAAAATGTCAAAGTGGCTTAGTAATAGATTCTCTTTGATGTTCTCCATGAAATGTAAATAGAAGGCCCCAGTTGCCTTGAACCGTAGCTCACTGTCAGGGGATGTCCCCTCGGCTTGGACACACGGCTCCGCGGCCCGACCACACGGATCCCTGAACCTATAAGCTTTGCACGTTCAAAATGAACCCTGTAGCAATTATGACAATTTGTAGCATGTGTGACTTTACTGTATACCATGAACTGTACCAAGGTTTTTACATTTATCGCAATTAATTCTCACAGTGACCCTTGGGGTACGTGCTGTTACGACCTTCATTTTTCAGACACAGGTGTCATCAAGCAAGGAGGAATAAAAGCAACTGTCCACAGATACACAGGCAAGGAGAGGCATACTTCCGAGACCCAAGTCTGTCATTCTACTTCCTCTCATGGTGGCAGCTGAGAAAAATGGCATCCACAGTTGTCCAGAAAGAAAAAAGGCCAGAGCTATAAATCTGGAATTTAGGGATCTTCTGGCCATCTGGAGGCACGCTCGTTTTAGGGGTGGAGTATAAAGCACTAACTCACGATCAAGCATAGAAACCAAAGTCAAAATGATAGTCATGATTTTTACCACATCCCTTAGCCAGAGACCCAAACTTTCCAGTACTTCTTTCTCGTTTCCCTTACCATGGCTTTTGGCATGTGGGCATTGAGTACATCTGTTTACAAAGCTTAAAAAACAAAACTAGGCTCATGAAACTGTAATTGATCAAGCTAACTCTTTCTTCGCTGACTTTTTATGGCTTCAGCTAAAACACAAGCTAAACTGAATTCCATAATGGACCATACTTCATAATAATTGTAGCCTATTTGTATGCAAATAGCTGAGCGGCATCTCTCAATTTCAGATTCTGGCTGTAAACTCACATCAGTTTTGGGTAGATTCTAATTATGCATCTGATATAATAGGTGTTGAATCGGTGAGAAATCCTAACACCAGATTTGAGAGTTAACACTCATTATTCAGTATTTCAACCTTGGGTTCCAATAGTTGTCTTCATAATAAAATGCTTGGGTGGCACCATTATTTAGTAACTGTTAGAATTGACACAGTTGTTTAATTTCTCTGCGCACTGGGGAAAATGATGATTCTCTGATAGGATTATGGGATAATTAAATAACATCATGTACATAAAACTACTCGGGAAAATATTCATGGCTCAGTAAATTATAGTTTTTCTTCATCTCTGTTGCCAGGTCACCATGGTGCTCCTTCGGTATAACCCAGTAGACAAATCTTAATACACTGCCTTGCTACAGATGTCCCCACACTACCGATGCCCCAAACAAAAGCACCCTTGTGACCCCACCTCAATCTCAAGTGAAGACAAAGACAGCATCTGAAAGGAAACAGGGAGCAAGGATTAAACCAGAGGACTGAGCCATACATAGCCATAGGGCGGCTCTGGGTCTATAGCTTTGCCACCTCATGTCACCTGACCTGGCATGCATGTGGCCACCAAGGCCCACATTTCTGAGGACCCAGGCTATGGCAGGAAGACATCATTCTTTGTGGGAGATGTTTATTTCTCCATTAATAAAAGGAAATTACTTTGTTGGTTGGGAGCCCAGATTTTAAAATTACTCCCATGGCTGTATCTAAAACCAATGCAGTACTTTAAAACTGAAAATTGTTTGGCATAATTGACTAGAGGCTGTCAGGTCTTGTGACATGACGAGTCACAAAATGTTCCACAGAATGGAACATGGGGGTGGAGGAGAGAGATAAAATGTCACCATTTATGTCCAGGGGGGGCAAAGCAAATGCCTCGGACAAACCCAGCTTCAGAAAACAGTAAAAAATTCATCCATGTGGGAGGAAAATGTTTATACTATTTGTTGACAGTATGGTGTGATTAAAAGAGCCCTAGCTTTGGACTCGGACAAATAGATCTTGGTTGAAATCCAGCCTGTGGCTTTCTTTCCCAGGGACATTTGGTGAGTTACTGAGCTCCCTGAGGTTCAGTTTCTTGATCTGAAAAACCAGAATCATAACGTTAATTTTGCTATGGGAAAAAAAGATAACATAAATAACGCACTTGGCTTGAAGCCTCCTATGTTATAAGTGCGCTGTCAATAATGGTTGTTAGTGTTGTGTTGCTCTTGCTGTTTATGTATTAGCAGCTCCTATGTGTTAGGTCGCCTGCTTGTTTTCCCTCTCACCCTCTAGGAGATAGCAAGCATCCTACCCTGTCATCATTAACATCCACATTTTATAGAACAGGAAATGAACCCATATGTCCAACGTCTCATAGTTAAGAGAAAGCAGTCCTAAAATTAGAGCCTATGTCTGCTGATTTCAAAATTCACATTGTCTTCATTGCTAATACTACCACGTGGAAATGAAAAACCTCATTAAGAAGACACAGGCTATAATTTAAGACGTTGGCATGTGACAATAAAAGACAGCGGGACATTGTGACATTTCCACTGTGTAAAGTCCAGAGGAAAAGTGATTTCAGATCTGGACAGGCAGGACTATTCAAGAATATTGGCAAGGTAAGTTCAAGGATAGATTCAAGAGCCCAAGGCAGGAGAGACCCAGAGCAATGCAGGCTTAGACAACAGGTAGGTGTTTCCAAGTTACTTATAAACCTCCCAACCTTGTTAAAGTCCCTGCTGACAGCAGGAAGGATTAGGCTGAGGGTATGAGGTGACACCTGCTGAGCTGCAGGTGAGATTCAAGTGGATCCAGATGTGGGAGGCACGGAGAAAACCAGGAAATCAGGCAAATCCTGACATCAGCAACTACTTGATTGACAAGTTTTTAGCTTTGCAAACCATTTCTCTGAAATTGTGCAGATGTAGTCTTAAAGCTGTCAGCTTGAGAAGCTCCAGATTTACACACACAGGCTGCACAGCTGCTCTGCCAAGCCCAAGTACAAGACAGCAAAATGCAGTGTTTCTGTCTCTTTTTAGCTACCCACTGTTCCTTGACCTTGAGTTTGATGGCAGCCCCTTCTACAGCTCTTCAAATCAGCAGATATCTTCACCATGAGCACTGAAAGTTCTAGAATATGTGGAACACTCCTTTGCTTGAAACTTTCATCTGGGACCCTTGACCTCAAGGTCAGCACACTGGAGAAGCACCCTTAACCATGTCCGTGGCAGACATTGCTAATCGATCGCAGCACTGCTTTTAAAGTAGCCAGAAAATACTCACCATTGGAAATTATTGCGATTAATAGATAGGCTTTGCACATGATAAAACTTGCAGACCAGTGAGGGCTAGTGGTTTACCTTTCAACATGAGTTATAAACAAAGCCAATAATGGCAAGCATTAAATCAGTCTCCATGGTACCTAAATAAATGTCGTAGTTACACTAGGGTTTTGTGGTAGGATTGTTTTTTATCAAATGAACCCAAACCCTCTAATCATAGCTGAAGAAACAAGGAGCCTGGGTTCTTCCACTGGCTGTGCACTCGAATTTGCCTGTGTGGATCTCTGCTGTGTTCCACACCAGATTCTCAGCCCTACATATACCATCTCTCTTAACACTGCAGATGAGACAATTATTTCATATCAGATGACGAATGATGAAGAGGAAAAATAATTTTATAATGTCACTCAAGGTCATTCACAATAGGGTCAAATCCAGGTCCACCTAACTGAACAAATGAGGCCCTTAACCCCTACATTTTATAAATTCTCTCCAGCTAGATGATGACGGGATACAAATAGATTTCTTTCTTATGTACATATCCATCTCTTTTTGTATACCAGGAATTCAACTCAGGACCTGTGTCAGCTTTCCAGGCAGGTGCTTGAGCCACCGAACTATCTCTCCAGCCCTAGTCAGACACAAGCCAGCATACAAACAAAAAGCTAAGATGGGAAACAAGAAGTTTGTCCTAGCATACAGATGGCCTCTGATTTAAGATCATTAGACTTACACTTTTTTTTTTTTCTTTGCAATGATGAAAAAACGGATACATGCCCTGTGGAAACTATACAGGGAATGTTGAACTTTTCTGGGTCTAGCACTGTACAGTGCTACGCTCTTTTGTAATTCTGGGCTACAGTCTTGCACGGCAGCTCTCAGGAGGGTAAGCAACCCAGGCTTACCCTGGATTACAGTAGCTGTGTGCTAGGTTGCGAGGTCCAGCAGGGGAAGAATTGCGATTGATTTATCAGATGCAGCCATGCCTCAAATGGAGGAGCATCTGTACCCTGAAGGCAGAGGAGCGTTGTGAAGACTGTATCAGTTCTTTAAAAGCTGTGCATCAACCTGCTTTCTTGGGGACCAAAGAATCATAAAGAGCTGCAACGGGGCAAGACAATCCTTCTGCACAAGCCCACGGGGACTAGGACACCGAAAGTTTCCCACTGGGAAATTTCGATTCAGCAGTTAACTAGGAGGTGAAAGGAAGATTCCATGGCACAGAGCCCACTGAGCCCCCCTCCACCGCCTGGGTCACATGCACCACAGAACGGGCCCTGTCTCCAGGGCCACGCACACAGCCTCAGCTCGGATGTCCTTGCCAACCAGGGGAGCTGGGGTACGACAGGCGATGCTGAGCCGCCCACTGCAGTGCAGAGCTCCACCCTGAAGGCCTTGCCATTCCTCAGCCCTTTTCCACAGCTCCTAAGTAGCTCCAGCGGCCACGGTAACAGAGCTGGAGCACCCCACCCCACCCCCGCCCCCAGTCACTTCATCGCTTGAATCTTCCACCACTGCAGAAAATCATGACAGCTCAGCACGCGCTCTCTTCGCCTCCCTCCATCTCTGTTTTTAACTCATCAGCACCTTCTTTCTCTGCCCCCAGACTCTCAGGAGAGGTCCTCACCCTGTCGCCCAGTGCTGTTGCCCCTCCGTGACTCTCTTCTGCATTTCTCTTGGAACACTGCTGCACTTGGGTGTCTCCCGATGGACGGAGCAAGCACTCGGGCGCTCACAGCTCCCACGCAGCCTGGAAAGCACCCCTTCCCTTGAGCCTGTCGCCTGCTGTCTCCTCTCTCACTGCCAACACCCTTGCAGAGTCACACACACTTATTAACCTGACATCATCACTGCCTCTCATTGTGTTACCTCTGCACGCCGCCTGTCATCATAACTCCAAGTGAAAGAACATTGTGATCTCCCCCCATGGATGTCTGTATCCAACTGGGCAATGAAGACTTTTGTGTATAAGTGACAGAAATGGACTCCACTGCTCAAAGGTAAGTGGGGAGTGTTAGTGTACCATCTCACATAGCCTGACCTTGCGAAGAGCAAGAGTAGCTCTGCCTAGAGCATCAGCCGTGTGCTCTGCATGGCTGTCCATCTGCCTCTCATAGAGTTGGTGTGCCCAGGGCGAAAATGGGTCACAAACCATTCGGACTTCATATTTTTCATTGGCTTTACAAGTCTGCTGGGGAAATCCAGAAAAAAAGAGCAAAACTGGTCCAGCCTTGAGTCCTGTGGCCACCTCTACACCCAACACTATAGCCAAGGGAAAGCTGTGGTAACCAGGTCAGTCTCGGGCCTGGGTCTTGAGGCTGGTCATGGTGTGGTAGTACTAGGTCTAGAAGCAGCTTGGCCACCAGGCACGTAGCTGCTGGAGAAGGTGTGGACCTTGGAGCCTCTGTTACCTGTTTCTACTTCTGGGGACAGCTGAGAATAGTGCAGCATTAAGTGGCAGGCAGTCAAAGCATCAGGGTCATTGTCAAAATCACACCATCAACACTGGGCAGAAATGTAAAGGTAACAAGTGTGTTTCTAGCCTCATATGCATAGGTGACCTTGGATCAGGGGAGTGTAAGGAATCTGAGATGCCTGAGCTGTATGATTCCAGGTATGTCCAGGGGGCCAGAAGTTCTGAAACAGTGCACCTACGTGTTGCTCTGTCTCAAAGGCTCTTGTGGCTATAAATTTTCACAATATATCCTGGAAAGTAATTTCTGGATGGACTTAAAGATGCTGGAACAATGAAGTAAGACAGAAGGGTGGAACAGGGGCAGGGGCTGGAGGCCTTCCCTGCTCTAGTTCAGTGCAGCAGAGCACTCTCCAAACACTATGCTCTCCAGTCAATAGAAATGAGACAAACTAGAAAGATTTGCTGTGGAAGCATCAGAAATAAGCAAGCTAAATAGTCCTTCTCTGGGATTTAGTCCAGTCCCAACTTACAGAAATAAAATACAAGGCTCCTGGAGCTTAGCGATTCTGTCCAAGATTGAGTGGCCTGACGGTGGCCAGTTTGGAGTCCTCACTCAGGTCTTGTAACCCTGCTCTGAAGTACTGTGCTTGGGGCAGCCAGCAAACAAGAACATTTGAGTCCAACGCCAGACTTTCTGCCTTCCAAAGTGGCCCTTTCTTTGCTGAGTCGCCACCTTTCTTGTCTAGGACATACATAAGACTGGACAAAGCGCTTCCAGGAGAGAAACGTGGTACTGGCTTTCTCTGTACATCTGCAAGGCGTAGGAAGTAGGTGATCTTCCCCACTTAACCACTAATGAGACCAAGGCCCTGATGGCAAACTCAGCCTAGTTAGGATTGATCCAGTGGGGCTCAGGTCACTGCAAACATCTGGCTTTTGGAGTCAGTACCCACAATGTCCCACCCGGCCGAGCCTGAGCTAGTGCCCTGTTGTCCCTGCCGGTGAGCCCCTCTGCCCCGTGCTGAGCTTCAGCTCCCCCTGCCTATTTTGTATTCTGAGCTCTGCCTTAACTTTCAGTCTCTCATAAAGAAAAGTTCCTACAGCCGACTTGAGTGAGTCTGTCTGCCTCATTCCTCATCTGTCTCAGTTACTTTTTACTCCTTGCTGGGACTAATACCCAACAGCCAAAATGAAGGAAGGAAAGGTTTATTTAGCTCATGGTTTGTGGAGGTTTCAGTTCATATTCAACTGGCCTAAGGCTGAGTGGAACAGAGCAGAGAGCATCCAGTTCATGGCGGCGGAACAGCAACAAAATGGTGACAGAGGCAGCCAACCAATCGGGGCAGCAGAGCAACCACACAAGTCTGTCTGTCTCTCTTTTTAAATTACATCGGGCTCTCTGCCTTAGCCTATCTGCCTGAAGCCACATCCATAGTCTCAGCAGTACTCAGACCATAATCCCATCGGTACTAAAATACGTAATCCCAGTGACTCATGAGTCAAGTCTCAATCTATAGAAGTCCCTGCCCCATGATTGCATGATTGCATGAGGCTTTGGGGGGACAACTAGACATAAACCATAATACCATCTCAGGCTGTACTCTTACATTATCAAGCAAAAGCTGTACATTGTAGTTACGCGTATTACGGGCATGCACTGAAGATTCTGTTTAGCACACGTTTGCAGGATGCCTGCTGATTCAGTGAGGACAACACCAATCAGGTGTAAGTCAGCATTTTGCGGTGGGGAGTACCTGAGGGCTGGTCAGCCTGGTATGGTCCATTCTGCACTTTCTGAAGCTTCCCCTTGTCTCCAGGGCCTTTCACATGAGCATGTAACAGGTGAGAGGCTGCTCCAGGGAAGGAGACAAGCCACATGGCGCATGGCCACAGTGCCGCAGGAGAAGCGCGAGGTGCCCTGTGCTCCCGGGTGCCGACATCTCCCACAGAGCCACGACAATGACCACAGTACCGTGGAGAGCAGGCCAGCCTGGGGGCCCTGCCCTTGCTGAGCTCCCTGTTGCTGCCATCTTGAGTTTCTCAGCAGTGTTCTCACAAGGGCCACTCAACTCCCTACTCTGGGCCCTGCGTATCGTATGAGCAGCTTTGTCAACCAGAACTGCTTAGTTAGTTTTTACCCCCCCAAGTTGGACATCAAGCTTTGCTAGGGTTCCTGTCTACACGTCCCCTGCAGCCTCATGCGTTCTTAGTGGAGCTTTTCAGAGCCGGCTGGATCTGTGGTGCATGATCGTAAGACTGAGGGGGTGTGGAAATAAATTCACCGATGAGTTTCTAGCTGTGGATAATGCAAAGGCCACCCCAAGGATCTATACCCTGGATGGGAAAAAGAGCCAAAAGGAAGGGAGCCTGATGCTTCAGCTCCACCACCTCCTGCCTGCTCTGCCATGGACTGTTTTTCTCTCTGCAGTGCCCCTCTGCCATACCAGTCTTGCTTAGAGCCAGAAGACTATAGACTGAAACCTCTAAAAACTGTGAGTTGAAATAAACTATTCCTCCTTGGACTTTGGGTGTCTGGTGTTTTATTTCAGCAACAAGAAAAGTAAATCACACAAGCTGCTCTTGCATCATTAATTTAGTTCATATAGCATTCAAGCATTCAACAGATACTGACGGACCCATTAAATTAGAGGTGTTGTGGTAGGCCCCACAAATACTTGAGTAAAAAGAGAGCCACCGACCTTGTCTTTGTGGAGCTCACACTTAAGCAGTAAGCAGTGTAGATACAAATAATTCTAAGATATTATAATAGTTCTTGAGGAACAAAATAAATAAGGGACTGAGGGGCATACTCTTGGAAGTATCCATTTGAAAGAAAGAATCCAGGAAGGGCCTTTCTGAAGACTGAAGAGGCAAGAACTTTGAGCCAGTTTTCACTACGAATATGGGCTTCCATTTCTGAGAGCCAAGCTTCTCAAACTTTAATATGCATAGAGATCGCTAGGAGTTATAGTAAACTCTAGATTTTGATTTAGTAGATGTAGGTGGCAATGACCCTGCTGAGCCCAGAGCCATGCTCCAGGACCAGCCACTGAATCTCTCTGTGTGGGGACATATAGCCAGCAATGGCCATAGTCAGGACTGGCTAACTCTGAGCACAGGAGGCCTGGCTCCTCCCACCCAAAATCTGTGCCAAGAGATAAGCCCAGGGCAAGAACTTGGTCACTCAGGAATTCCATGACCCGAGATGGCCCCCAAAGTATCAGAGAGCTACCTCAGAGCACAGAATGAAGGGTCACCATAACCGTCCTGGTGAATAACTAGAAAGAAGAGAGCTCACTGGTAGGGAAGAGAGCCTCCATCATCCTAAGGTCTCTGCTGATCATCTTCATACCGAGAAATCCTTCAGCTTTCCATCCAACCATGATCAGCTGCTAATCTCTAATCTCTCTCTCTCTCTCTCTCTCTCTCTCTCTGTCTCGTCTCTCTGTCTCTGCCTCTTTCTGTCTCATCCTTCCCTCCCTCCCTCCCTCTCCCTTCCTCCCCCCCCTCTGTTTTGTCTCTCCACCTCTGTTTCTTTCTATCTCTCTGTCTTGTCTCTCCCTGTCCTTGTCTCTCTGTCTCTCTCTGTCCTCCCTCCCTCTCTCCCCGTGCCTCCCTCCCTTCCTCCCCCCTCCCCCGTTGCAAAGTTCTCTTTGACACTGGAGCCCACACAGCTAATGTTTTCCATCTCCACGTTACTTTCAAGGCCTCTCTCAGGTTTCCAATTTTAAGTCTAAATCACCTCACTGCATTTTATTTTTGTCCTTATAGGAATATAAGAGTCATTTTTAAAGCTCCCTATAATAATCCTTTTTCTTCTGATTCTTCTGCAATTTTTGTGAGCCAAATATAACATTATAAGATCTGACTAATTCATAGCAAAAATAACCTCTTCCCAGGCCTCGTGGAACAGATTCCACTTCCCTACACAATGTATTAAACATATGGCCAACATCAATGCCATTGTCCCTTCGTACTGTACGTGTATATGTGCAGTTTCTGCTGTTGTTTGCTCAATGTTGAATCCATAGTGACTAACACAGTACCTGGCACACAGCAGATGACTGGGAAACACCTGTGGAATGCATGCACAAACAGCCATGCTTTCATTTCTGCTGAGCATCAACCTATCTTGCCAAGTCTGTCTGTCTTTCAAATCACTGGGGACCTCCCTGAAAGGGGAAGTGACCTCACTTGGAATACAAATGAGGCCCCCTAAGAAGCAGCTTTTCAAAGTGGTGGTTGACTGAAGAAAAGGCAGCCTGTCATTTTTGAGATGCTATGGAGGGAAGAATGGAAGCAGAGCGCTGGGCGGGGGGTGGGGCGGCCTGGCCCCACCCCTGCGGGCCACCGTGCGATGTCGGAGAGATCATTAGACCTAGAACTGGGCTCCGGCTCTCTTAACCAAGTAATGACAAGTTGAACTAGGAGATCTCCAACATTCTCCTTAGGAACGGCAATCTCAGCGAAGCCCTAGGGACCTGGGGATCGGAATTCTACTGAGTAGTGGTTGGTCATTCCACATTAGCTGTTAATATTGGGTCTGATTGTTTGCATTTTTCATTTTATTAAAATTGTATAAAATTACATTTTTTTCCTTGAAAAAAAAAAAAAAAAAAAA